>PISX010010249.1:0-71320 GCA_004024625.1 Mellivora capensis
ATTACTGAGAGAGGCGTGTTAAGATCTCCTACTATCAATGTATTCATATCAATATGACTCTTTATCTTGATTAATAGTTTTCTTATGTAATTGGCTGCTCCCATATTGGGGGCATAGATATTAACAATTGTTAGATCATCTTGGTGGATAGTCCCTTTAAGAATAATGTAGTGTCCTTCTGTATCTCTGACTACAGTCTATGAACTAGTTAGACATTAATGAAATGTTAGTTCCAAAAAATGTGTTAAAGGTTCTATTATTCAAAATGAACAGGGTTTTTTTTTTTAACTCAAGCAAATCAGATCAATGCTGCGACATCATTATATACTGTATTGTCTGATGGAGCCTGTGGTGTAAGAACTCTACAGGAGAGCTAGAGGATAAACTGCTTAATTTTGTGAAATCATTAGTTTATATTAAAATCTTAAATTACTTGGCAAGAAGCAGAAAAAGAAATGATAGTGTTGGTTTGAAAGGACAACTAAATGTAGAGGGAATATAGAAATCAATGAATATGTGAAACAAGGAGAGTGATCCTCCATGGATCACTTTATTTATAAGATACAGTAGTTTTAAAGTAATTATATATAAAATGGGGCAATTCTCACAGACAATTATATTTTCATATCTTGTGTAATCTCTCATAAAAGATATTTGCATTTTATATTTAAGAAAATAAAACAAAAGTTTTGAAAACATTAACTTCAAAATTTATATATAATAGCAGTTAAATGCATTATACTTTTGTACATATCTGTTAAATTTGTTGACATTCATATTAAAACTAAGTATATGTATGATTGTGAATTTTTTCATGAAAATATTCCCTACTTGAATGAAAGTGAAATAATGCTTTGTAAAATTTATAGAACATTTTTGTTTTTGTTTTATTTTCTTTCTCAGAAAGAGTGTGCTTCATTTGTATTCAGTGTCTCATTTTCATGTACTATTCTATGTTTTGGTGCATAAATTAAATTTCAGTTTTGTCAGTGGACATCCATTTATCATACAAAAGATAAACCAAAATAGATGCCAGAGTTAGTAAAATATCCAGTAATAGGTTAAATATATAAACTTCACTCTCATATCTAAGAAAAACATAACACATACTAGAAAAATATTGCATTTAAAATAAAACAAAAAACATGAAGAATCATCCAAAAAAATATGTGAAAGTTATAAATATTATTTGAACAGTTGCTCAATGATATAAAATATTTCTTGAATTAAATAAGATGACATAACCTGATCTTGTACTTAAATACCTCAAAGGCTTTCTAAGAAGTTAATTTTTAAGATGATAATAATTTTTTTCTGTTGAATATTTATAAGGTGTTTGGATAATGTATAGTAGAATAAAAACTTTCCACATTACTTATTAAAACTCTTTATGAAAGTTAAAATTAAGCCTATCCCACACACAAGAAGAGAAATAAGATTAGAGCAGAGATCAAGGAGATAGAAACTAGAGATAGAGTGGAACACATCAATGAAACTAGAAGCTGGTTTTTTGAAAGAATCAATAAGATTGATAAGCCATTAGCCAAAATAATCCAAAAGAAAAGAGAGAGGACCCAAATTAATAAAATTATGAATGAAAAGGGAGATCTCACAACTAACACCAAGGAAATAGAAACAATCATCAGAAATTATTATCAACAGTTATATGCCAATACGTTAATCAATCTAGAAGATATGGATGCATTCCTGGAAACTAAAAATTTCCAAAACTGAATCAGGAAGAAATTGACAAGCTGAAAAGACCAATATCTAGTAATGAGATTGAAGTAGTGATCAAAAACCTCCCCAAAAAACAAGAGCCCAGGACATGACATATTTCCTGGAGAATTCTACCAAACATTCAAAGAAGAAATACCTATTCTCCTGAAGCTGTTTCAAAAAATAGAAACAGAAGGAAAAGTTCCAGACTCTTTTTATGAAGCCAGCATTACCCTGATCCCTAAACCAGGCAAAGACCCCAATAAAAAGGAGAATTTCAGAACAATATCCCTGATGAATGTGGATGCCAAGATTCTAAACAAGAGCCTAGCTAATAGGATCCAACAGTACATTAAAAAGTTACCCACCATGACCAGGTGAGAGTTATCCATGGGATGCAATATTCGCAAATCCATGGGATGGTTCAATATTCGCAAATCAATCAATGTGATAGAACAAATCAGTAGAAGAGAGAAGAACCACATGGTTCTCTCAATTGATGCAGAGAAAGCATCTGGCAAGGTGCAGCATCCATTCCTGATTAAAACTCTTTAAAATATAGGGATACAGGGAACATTCCTCAACTTCATAAAATCTATCTATGAAAAACCCACAGCGAATATCATCCTCAATGGGGAAAAGCTTACAGCCTTGTCTTTGAGATCAGGAACATGACAAGGATGTCCACTCTCACCACTGTTGTTCAACATAGTACTAGAAGTCCTAGCAACAGCAATCAGACAACAAAAAGAAATAAAAAGTATTCCAATTGGCAAAGAAGAAGTCAAACTATCTTTGCAGAAGACATGATACTTTATATGGGAAACCCAAAAGACTCCACCCCCAAACTACTAGAATTCATACAGCAATTCAGTAATGTGGCAGGTTAGGAAATCAATGTACAGAAATCAGTTGCTTTCTTATACACTAACAATGAACATATAGAAAGGGAAGTTAGAGAATTTATTCAATTTACTATAACACCAAGAACCATAAGATACCAGAATAAACCTAAAAAGGATCTGTATATGAGTAACTACAGAACATCATGAAAGAAATTGAAGAAGACACAAAAAGATGGAAGGGCATTCCATGCTCATGGATCAGAAGAATAAACACTGTTAAAATGTCTATACTGCCTAAAGCAATCTATACTTACATTGCTATCCCCATCAAAATTCCACTGGTATTTTTTAAAGAGCTGGAACAAACAAACCTAGAATTTGTATGGAACCAAAAGAGACCCAGAATTGCTAAGGAAAAGCTGAAAAAGAAAAACAAAGCTGGGGGCATCACGTTGCCCATTTTCAAGCTTTACTACAAAGCTGTGATCACCAAGACAGCATGGTACTGGCACAAAAACAGACACATAGAACAGTGAAACAGAGTCGAGATCCCAGATATGGACCCTCAACTCTATGGTCAAATAATCTAGAAAGTACGAAAAAATATATAATGGAAAAAAGACAGTCTTTTCAATAAATGGTGCTGAAAAAATTGGACAGCTACGTGTAGAAGAATGAAACTCAACCATTCTCTTACACCATACACAAATGTAAACTTGAAATGGATAAAGGACCTCAACATGAGGCAGGAATCTATCAAAATCCTAGAGGAGAACATAGGCAGTAACCTCTTCGACATCGGCTTCAGCAACTTCTTTCAAGACATGTCTCCAAAGACAAAGGAAACAAAAGTGAAAATGAACTTTTGGGGCTTCATCAAGGTCAAAAGTTTCTGCACACCAAAGAAAAAAGTCAAAAAAGCAAAGAGGCAACCCACAGAATGGGAGAAGATATTTGCAAATAACACTACAGACAAAGGGCTCATATCCAAGATCTATAAAGAACTCCTCAAACTCAACACACAGAAAACAGATAATTAAGTTAAAAAAAAAAGAGGGAAGAAGACATGAACAGACACTTCTCCAAAGAAGACATACAAATGGCTAACAGACACGTGAAGAAATATTCCTCATCATTAGCCATCAGGGAGATTCAAATCAAAACCACATTGAGATACCACCTTACACCAGTTAGAATGGCCAAAATTAACAAGAGAGTAAACAACAAGTGTTAGAGGGGAAGTGGAGAAAGGGGAACCCTCTTACACGGTGGTGGGAGTGCAAGTTGGTGCAGCCACTTTGGAAAACAGTGTGGAGTTTCCTTAGGATATTAAAAAATAGAGCTTCCCTATGACCCTGCAATTGTGCTACTGGGTATTTACCCCAAAGATACAGATGTAGTGAAAAGAAGGGCCAACTGTACCCCAATGTTCATAGCAGCAATGGCCACAGTTACCAAACTGTGTAAAGAGCCAAGATGCCCTTCAACAGATGAATGGATGAAGAAGATATGGTCCATATATACAATGGAGTATTATGCCTCCAGCAGAAAGGATGAATACCCAACTTTTGTATCAACATGGACAGAATTGGAAGAGATTATGCCGAGTGAAATAACTCAAGCAGAGAGAGTCAAGTATCATATGGTTTCGTTTTCTTGTGGAGCATAAGGAAGAACATGGAGGACATTGGGAAATGGAGAGGAGAAGTGATCTGGGGGAAATTGGAGCAGGAGACAAACCATGAGAGACTGTGAATTTTGAGAAACAAACTGAGCATTTTGGAGGGGGAGGGGTGGGTGGTTGTGTGAGGCTGGTGGTGGGTATTAAGGAGGGCATGTATTGCATGGAGCACTGGGTGAGGTGCATAAACAATGAATTTTGAGACACACACACAAAAATTAAAGTAATAAATAAATAAATATAAGTTACAATAATTAAACACATATGCTACTGAGAAAAAAGAAAAAACAGATGATTAATGAATGATAGTTGAGGAAGTATACAATGTCTCTCCTGAACCTCCAGCTTGCTGACTGCAGATCTTGGGATTTGTCAGCCTCCATAACTGAATGAACCAGTTCCCTATAATAAATCTTTTTCTCCATACATACATATCCAATTAATTCCGTTTCTCTGGAGAACCCTGACTAATACATAGGTCATGGCTCAAAAAGGGACAAAGAATTCATCCTAGCTGATAAAGTAAATAATCAAAAATAAATATAATTGATAGTTCAAAGGAGAATTTAGTATACTTAACTTGCAGTATATATAAATATATTTCATAGTATAATGAGAACAGCAAATCATTTCCTAATTATTTTAGAAAGAATAATTTATATTTTCACTAAAAAGACATTCCAAATGATGCCAAAATCTTTTTTTGAAAGATTTTATTTATTTATTTGACAGACAGAGATCACAAGCAGGCAGAGAGACAGGCAGAGAGAGAGGAGGAAGCAGGCTCCCTGCGGAGCAGAGAGCCCGATGCAGGGCTGGATCCCAGGACCCCTGGTACCATGACCTGAGCCAAAGGCAGAGGCTTTAACCCACTAAATACCCATGTGCCCTGATATCAAGATCTTAATGTGGGAAAAAAAAAAACACATAATTACTTATGAAGAAAACCTATGTAGTGCTTGGCATTAGTTTATATATTTAAAAGTTGAGAAAAGGTCAAGTCTGCCCTTACCACAATAAATGACGGGGCAAAGTAGAAGTCATTGACTTTTCTTGGGCCTATCAGTGAACTGAGATCACAGGTAAACCACCAATGGGAAAATCTGTAAAGACAGGCACCTACAGGGAAAAATAAGACCTGAGCATTTGCTTAATTGGGGCAGATGCCCCTCAATTCCCTATAAGCTGTTGAGACATGGAAGCAGCAATTCGACAAATTGCTAGAAGTTGAGTCTGGGGTAGTTTGAGAGGTACAAGCTCTTTTTGGTACTTCTATCATTTCCTCATGTTTTCAAAGGCTTTTCCTCCAGAAATTCCATCAGATTCTCACAGGGAGAATGGAAAGAATCCAGAGACAGGGGCACATGGGTCGCTTAGTGGGTTAAGCCTCTGCCTTAGGCTCAGGTCATGATCTCAGGGTCCTGGGATCAAGCCCCACATCAGGCTCTCTGCTGAGCAGAGAGCCTGCTTCCCCCTCTCTCTGCCTGCCTCTCTGCCAACTTGTGATCTCTCTCTCTGTCACATAAATTATTAAAAGCTTAAAAAAAATCCAAAGACAGTTCCTCTATAGCACTGGTTAGGGAGGGGGAAAGCAACCACTGTGAAATCCACCCAGTCCCTCCCTCTTGATGAGCAAGGTCTTACTTTGCAGGGGAAGGATATCATCAAGATGCCCTAATGAAATTTTGCAGACTGGGGACGGGAACTCCAACCAGCCCCAGCTTCCCTATTCCAACTAAGGGGTGGTGGGAGAGTTCTAATTTATTTTTTTCCTAGAAATAAAATGGGAAAAGTGGAGGATACCTGCTGGAGCTAAGGAAAGTATTAGAAGTAAAAAAGATCTACCCCTGGGGGAAGGACAAAAATACTTATGAAGGCCATAAACGCCAAGATACAGGTCCAATGTGTACTCCAAAGACTGAAATTTAGAAGAAATTTTCTCAAATGCTCTACTACCAGGCTGAAAAACCTTCAGTAATAATAATGTACTGTTCCTAGGACAGTCCTTTAAACAGAGTATGGAATTAAGAATATCTTACGAAAGATAATGAAAGAGAAAAGAGGAATATAGAAAAATAAAACAGAACACTCTAATGTTACAATAGTAAAGAACTGAAAAAAATGTTGAGTTTATTCCAGATGAAAAGATAAATATATCAAACAGAAGTATGAAAAAGTGTGACTTCTTTGGAATCCTGGATAGAGTATGTATGGCCTGAATAAAATAATATTATAGAAAAATATGAGTTTTGTATGTATGTGCAAGAAAATCAGACTAGGGTCACTTTATGCTGTGTTTGAGTGTAAAGCCTTGCTCACAGGATATAGAACAATTAATCTTTGTGGTGGAGAAAACTGGCTGCCTACCTCTTATGTCCATTTTATGTGGTATAGATTTGATGTTGGGAAATGGTTGCTCTAGCAGGAATTACATTTTATGTCCTCTATAAGTAGGTACAGGTGATGTGATTTCAACAGTCCAAGTGAGTGAAAATAAATTAATTGGTAGGCAGAATAATGGCCCCACAAAGATTTCTATGTCTTAATCTCCAGAACCTGTGGATATGTCAGGTTACATGGCAAAGGGGAAATTTAGGCTGCAAGTGGAATTAAGGTCCCTAATCCTCTGACCTTAAGGAGACTATTCTGGAATAAGCAGGTGGGGTCAATATAATCACAAGCATTCTTAAATGAGGAGGAAGGACGCTGAAAAGTCAGAATTAGTGTCGTGGAATCTTAAGAAGGACTTCCTTCCCCGTTGCTGGCTTTGAAAATGAACTGGAATTATCAGACAGGATTGCAGGTAACTTCTAGCAACTAGTATTTTTACTTTATAGAATGTAATAGGAACTCCATTAGGACTTATGGCTTGCATTACTACAAAAAAAGTTTTGTTGGTTTAAGCCAAAGTTTTGTAGTAACTTGGTACAATGGAAATAAGAAATTATTATAAGGTGTTATGTCACTTTGAAGCCAAAATAATTTGAAGAGTAGATGTGCTTCCTTTCTCCATTGTCTCTTTTCTCTTTTTTGGTGACCTTGGAAATTAAGTGTTGAATATGTGGAGACCATGAGCTGGTGTCTGAAAACCATCCTTCTGAATATTTGGTTGGACTTTGTTATGAGTGAGAAATGCATATAGATTTTGTTAAGTCCACAAAAAGTATTTAATGACCTGATTTATTAGAACTACCCCCCTCCCAGTTTTTCCATAGCTTAGCTAATTTCAGTTAGGAAAATAATATTGGAAAAGGCATTGACCTAAAATAAAAATTCCAGTAAAATATTTTTAATTGGTAAAATATTACCATCTAGATATGAAATCATTTTGAGTTAAACGATTTTGGCCTACAGCCTAAATAAGCAGAAAGTCCTTTTGGTAGAAGTCATATGAGAGAAAAAGCTAGAAATCTCAGCAAGTTAAAGTTAAGAAATAAAAATAATTGGCTATAAAGTGATACACACACCTGAAGTACTAGCAATACTGTTAAAACTAGGTATTTTATAAAGATTGTGTGGTTTATTCATTATTTTTCCTCAAGGTTAACTTAACTTAGATTACTAAAGTTTAATAATGATATTATTTTAATAATACTTACATTTCCTAGAACCAAGCTTTATTAGTATTGCACATTACTGCTTTAAAGGACAAACTGGTCTTTACGCAGTATTAAATAACCCAACTTTCTTTGTACTGTTGTAAACAATACAGGACCTTATCATATATTCGAGATAATTTTAAGCTTAACAGGCACTATCAGTTGTGTTTGGGGACAAGTTTTATTTGCATTAATTTTTGTATATAAATATGAATATTTCATATTTCATTCCTTGTTGACTGGTGTATAAAATAAATGTCTACATTTTCTACCATGCTCTCATTTCCACATAAAAGCAAATAGATTCAGGCAACATATGAACAATCAATGGAAAGACTTTAATTTACCCGTTGATACTAAAATGATATTAACCAAACATTAAAACTTGGCTATCACATCATTGATAGCTCTCTCACATAAATAAGCCCTAAATCCACAACCAGTAACCACCCCCCACCAAACACACAATTTTAAGTTACAGTCCATATATAGGTACTTCAGAGAACTGGCTAAGGACAACAATGACAAAAAGCTTATCGAACATGGTGAACTAGGGAGTCCTTGCCTTAATCCAATTTTGACAGGCAGAAGGATATAGAAGAGATGGTTTTAGGCATCATTTGATGCCTAAGGGAGGAAAATGTAAAATGGAATGTAACAAAAGGAAATAAAAAAGTGGGTTTCCAAGGGAAACAGCCAAGTGTCATGCTCTGGTATTACTATTACAGGACTACCAAATTTGCATTCTTGTGGAAACATGTCATCTATAAGCAAAAGACCATGTCTGCAAAACAATATTGCCAAGAGGTCCCTTAATTTTAAACTTAAATACATAGAGAGTTTAAAGCCACCTGCTGAAAAATACCTAAAGCTAGTCATATTAGACCAAAGAGTTTGTGGGGTTAGACCAGAACACTCAGTGTTATAAAGAAAAATGTTAAAATTCATTGTGAAGATTTTCTAATTTTATAAAAACAGCAAAATATGCCTCAGTCCCTTTATCTCTAATAGTTTAATTGTAGAGTAAATCATGTTGTTCTGTTTTCAGCATTTAATTTTTAAATTAGTTCTTGGCTGCAGTGTCCTTGATTACAGAACTTAATTAGCTGTGCCTGTTGAAGAGAATTGTGCTATATACAGGATACATGATCACATGGAAAAGCTTCATACAAGCAATCAGAGTCCTAGTGAAGTTTGGTTGACTTTCTAAAATGTGGAAGAATAGTTATGAAATGGGCTGTATTTAGAGACAGAAGACTCAAAGAAGAAGGCTACATTAAAACAAAATTAGAGGGGCACTTGGGTGGCTCAGCCTGTTAAGGGTCTGACTTTGGCTTAGGTCAAGATCTCAGGGTCCTGGGATTGAGCCCTGTATATCTGGCTCCCTGCTCAATTGGGAGTCTGCTTCTCCCTCTGCCTCTGCCCGTCCCCCCTGCTTGTGCTTTCTCTCTCTCTCAAATAAATAAAAATTTAAAAACAATAAAAAATAAAACAAAATTAGATGGGTCTATGTACGCAAATATTTTGAATGACTGGGAATACTGAGTTTTAGAAGAATGAATTAATATTAACTTCTGTTGTATTTGTTCATTAATAGATCAAGAACATGAAGAATCTTTATTTACCAAATTAGGGGAAAAATTCAAGTTTTTCTGTTTATCTATTGACTTAAAAAAAGTATACTTGTATAAATTGTGTAAACATGTTCTTTGTGTTTTCACTAGTCAGTAATGATAGCTTTTGATCTTCCCATATCATGCAAATTATAGAAATACAAACAAATTTGCAGTAGGGAACAATAGCTAAGCCAGAAATGGCTTTTCAACAATATCTTATAAAGTCTTTGAGTTCAGGGGAGGAGTCAAGATGGCGGAGGAGTAGCAGGCTGAGGTGTCATCAGTAGCAGAAGATAAGCTAGATAGTTTGTCAAACCATTCCAAACACCTATAAATCTAACAGGAGATCGAAGAGAAGAAGACAGCCATTCTAGAAACAGAAAATCAACCACTTTCTAAAGGGTAAGACCTGCGGAGAAGTGAATCCAAAGTGACAGGAAGATAGACCAGGAGGGGAGGGGCTGGCTCCTGGCAAGCGGTGGGGCAACGGAGCACAAAATCAGAACTTTTAAAAGTCTGCTCCACTGAGGGACATTGCTCCAGGGGCTAAGTGGAGGTGGATCCCTCACGGGGACAGTGTGGTCTCAGGTCCCATGGGGTCACAGAAGGATTGGGGCTGTCCGAATGTCGCAGAGCTTGCAGGTATTAGAGTGGGGAAGCCAGCTACAGAGACGGAGCCAAGGAGTGAGCTCTCAACTCAGGGTTACCTTAAATTGTGATCTGAGGCACAATCAGACCACTGCTCCTTGAGCAGGGACCCCACAAGTGGCAGATCTGTGGAGACCCCCCTGGAAGAGTGGCAGGGATCTGCTGGGTTTGGAAACTCCAGGCAGGGCTGTGCACCAGAGACAGAGAAGCTTGGTCACAGGCTGGGTGAGCTCAGAGCATGGCTGGATGGCCAGGGAGACGGGAGGGATTGAGTGCTTTTCTCCAAGGGCACACTGAGGAGTGGATCCCCGAGCTCTCGGCTCCTCCAGGGAAGAGATTGGGAGGCCGCCATTTTCATTCCCATCCTCCAGAGCCCTACAGAAAGTATTCAGGGAACAAAAGTTCCCAAGAGTAAACTGGAGCAAATTACTTAGCCTGGCCCCTGGCAAGGGTGGAGCAATTCTGCTTCACTCAAAGACACTTGAGAATCACTATTATAGGCCTCTCCTCCCAGAAGATCAGCAAAAACATCTAGTCAAGACCAAGCTCACTGATCGAGGAGAACAGCAGAATTCCAGAAGAGGAGAAAGCAAAGAATGGAATTCATGTCTTTCTCCCCATGATTCTTTAGTCTTGCAAAGTTAATTAAATTTTTTAATTTTATTTTTTTCCTTATTTTAATTTTTTTAAACTTTTACTCTTTCTTCTTTTAACGTCTAACTAGTTTATCTTAACAATACCTTTCTTTAAAAAAAAATCTTTTTCAATCTTCATTATTATGTCATAGTCTATCCTTCATTGTATCTAACTTTATTTTTCATACACACATAAGGTTTGTTCTTCTAAAAAAACTTTTGGGATATAACTTCTAATATATTAAAATATAACTAAATCTAACACAGGGCTTTGTTCTAGTCTCCAGCCTGAGCAAATTCTCTCCACTTTCTTTTTCTTTCTTTTCCCAACCAACTTATCTTATCAACTCCATTTTTAGAACTTTTTTAAAATTTTCATCTTTATAGTCATATTTCATCCTTTGTCGTATTTACCTTTATTTCTGTATATATACATACACTATATATAATGCCCTTATTTTGTATATATACATACACTATATATACATAATTTCTTTAAAATTTAGGAAGGTAGTTTCTTCTAAGAGACCAAAATACTCCCCAAATTACTGGGTGACTCTGTTCCATTCACCGGACTAACATATATATTGATAGATATCTATTGATAGATATCTATCGATATATATAAAATCTTTAAAAAATTTTTTTGAACTTCTCTTTACTCCCTTTCTTCTCCTGATTTGGGGTCTCTTCTGATTTGGTTAATGCACATTTTTCTGGAGTCTTTGTCACCCTTTTACTATTTTATTCTCTCGTTCATATATTCTTATCTGGATAAAATGACAAGGCAGAAAAACACCACAAAAAAGAAAGAACAAGAGGCAGTACCAAAGGCAAAGGACCTAATCAATATGGATGTTGGTAATATGTCAGATCTAGAGTTCAGAATGACTATTCTCAAGGTGCTAGCTGGGCTTGAAAAAGGCATGGAAGATATTAGAGAAATGATGTATGGAGAAATAAAAGCGCTTTTTGGAGAAATAAAAGAACTAAAATCTAACCAAGCTGAAATTTAAAAAGCTCTTAATGAGGTGGTATCAAAAATGGAGGCTCTTACAGCTAGGATAAATGAGGCAGAAGAGATAATTAGTGATATAGAAGACCAAATGATAGAGAATAAAGAAGCTGAGCAAAAGAGAGACAAACAGCTACTGAACCATGAGGGGAGAATTTGAGAGATAAGCGATACCATAAGATGAAACAACATTAGAAAAGTTGGGATTCCAGAAGAAGAAGAAAGAGAGGGAGGGGGAGAAGGTATATTGGAGTGAATTATTGTAGAGAATTTCCCTAATATGGCAAAGGGAACAAGCATCAAAATCAGTAAGAATAGGTCCACATCCCGTCATCTAATAGTAAAACTTACAAGTCTTAGTGACAAAGAGAAAATCCTGAAAGCAGCCCAGGACAAGAAGTCTGTAACACACAAGGGTAAAATATTAAATTGGCATCAGACTTATCCACAGAGAACTGGTAGGACAGAAAGAACTGGCATGATATATTCAGAGAACTAAATGAGAAAACATGCAGCCAAGAATACTCTATCCATCCAGGTTATCATTGAAAATAGAAGGAGAGATAAAATGCTAAACTAAAAGAATTTGTAAACACCAAACCAGCTCTACAGGAAATATTGAAAGGGGTCCACTAAACAAAGAGAGAGCCTAAAAGTAGTAGACCAGAAAGGGACAGAGACAATATACAGTAACAGTTACCTTATAGGCAATACAATGGCACTAAATTCATATCTCTCAATAGTTACCTTGAATGTAAATGAGATAAATGCCCCAATCAAAAGACACAGGGTGGGGCGCCTGGGTGGCTCAGTGGGTTAAAGCCTCTGCCTTCGGCTCAGGTCATGATCTCAGGGTCCTGGGATCGAGCCCCGCATTGGGCTCTCTGCTCCACAGGGAGCCTGCTTTCTCCTCTCTCTCTGCCTGCCTCTCTGCCTACTTGTGATCTCTGTCTATCAAATAAATAAAAAAATATTTAAAAAAAAGACACAGGGTATCATAATGGATTAAAATATAAGACCCATCAATTTACTGTCTGTAAGTAACTCATTTTAGACCCAAAGACACCTCCAGATTTAGAGTGAGGGGGTGTAAAACAATTTACCATGCTAATGGACATCAAAAGAAAGCTGGAGTAGCAATCCTTATATCAAATAAATTAGATTTTAAGCCAAAGACTATAATAAAAGATGAGGAACGACACTATATCATACTCAAAGGCTCTGTCCAACAAGAAGACCTAACAATCTTAAATATCTATGCCCCTAACATGAGAACAGTCAACTATATAAACCAGTTAATAACAAAATCAGAGAAACACTTTGACAATAATACAATAATAATAGGGGACTTTAACACCCCCCTCACTGAAATGGACAGATCATCCAAGCAAAAGATCAACAAGGAAATAAAGGCCTTAAATGACACACTGGACTAGATGGGCATCACAGATATCTCAGAACATTCCATCCCAAAGCAGCAGAATACACATTCTTCTCTACTGCACATGGAACATTCTCCAGAATAGATCACATCCTGGGTCACAAATCAGGTCTCAACTGGTACCAAAGATTGGGATAATTCCCTGCATATTTTCAGACCACAATGCTCTGAAGCTAGAACTCAATCACAAGAGGAAATTTGGAAAGAACCTAAATACATGGAGGCTAAAGAGCATCCTACTAAAGAATGAATGGGTCAACCAGGAAATTAAAGGATTGAAAAAATTCGTGGAAACAAATGAAAATGAAAACACCATGGTTCAAAATCTGTGGGACACAGCAAAGGCAGTCCTGAGAGGAAAATATATAGTGATACAAACCTTTCTCAAGAAACAAGAAAGGTCTCAAATACACAAACTAACCCTACACCTAAAGGAGCTGGAGAAAGAACAAGGAAGAAAGCCTAAACCCAGCAGGAAAAGAGAAATAATGAAGATCAGAGCAGAAATCAATGAAATAGAAACAAACAAACAAAAAAACCAATAGAACAAATTAACGAAACTAGGAGCTGGTTCTTTGAAAGAATTAATAAGATTGATAAACCCCTGGCCAGACTTACCAAAAAGAAAGGAGAATGGACTCAAATAAAATCCTGAATAAAATGAAATAAAATGAAACAAATAAAATGAAAAAGGAGAGATCACAGCCAACCCCAAAGAAATATAAACAATTATAATAACATATTATGAGCAACATTACGCCAACAAATTTGACAATCTGGAAGAAATGGATGTATTCCTAGAGACATATAAACTACCACAACTGAACCAGGATGAAATGGAAAATCTGAACATACCCATAATCAGTAAGGAGATTGAAACAGTCATCAAAAATCTCCCAACAAACAAGAGCCCAGGGCCAGATGGCTTCCCAGGGGAATTCTACCAAGCATTTAAGGAAGAATTAATTCCTATTCTCCTGAAACTGTTCCAAAAAATAGAAATGGAAGAAAATTTCCAAACTTATTTTTTGAGGCCAGCATTACCTTGATCCCAAAACCAGACAAAAATCCCATTAAAAAAGAGAATTACAGACCAATATCCTTGATAAACACAGATGCAAAAATTCTCACCAAAATGCTAGCCAATAGGATCCAACAGTACATTAAAAGGATTATTCACCACGACCAAGTGGGATTTATTCCAGGGCTGCAAGTTTGTTTCAGTATCCACAAATCAATCAATGTGATACAACACATTAATAAAAGAAAGAACAAGAACCATATGATACTCTCAGTAGATGCTGAAAAAGAATTTGATAAAGTACAGCATCCTTTCTTGATCAAAACTCTTCAAAGTGTAGCGATAGAGGGTACATACGTCAATATCATCAAAGCGATCTATGAAAAACTACAGCAAATATCATTCTCAATGGGGAAAAAACAGTGCTTTTCTGCTAAGGTCGGGAACACGGCAGGGATATCCATTATCACTACTGCTATTCAACATAGTACTAGAAGTCCTAGCCTCAGCAATTAGACAACAAAAAGAAATTAAAGGCATCCAAATTGGCAAAGAAGAAGTCAAGCTATCACTCTTTGCCAAAGATATGATACTTTAGGTGGAAAACCCAAAAGACTTCACTCCAAAACTGCTAGAACTTATACAAGGAATTCAGTAAAGTGTCAGGATATAAAATCAATGCACAGAAATCAGTTGCATTTCTATACAACAACAAGAAGACAGAAGAAAGAGAAATTAAGGAGTCAATCCCATTTACAATTGCACCCAAAACCATTAGATACCTAGGAACAAACCTAACCAAAGAGGTAAAGAATCTGTAATCAGAAAACTATAAAGTACTCATGAAAGAAATTGAGGAAGACACAAAGAAATGGAAAAATATTCCATGCTCATGGATTGGAAGAACAAATATTGTCAAAATGTCTATACTACATAAAGTAATCTACACATTTAATACAATCCCTATTGAAATACAATCCATCTTTTCCAAAGAAATGGAACAAATAGTCCTAAAATTTATATGGAACCAGAAAAGACCCCAAATAGCCGGAGGAATGTTGAAAAAGAAAGCCAAGGGGCACCAGGGTGGCTCAGTGGGTTAAGCCTCTGCCTTCGGCTCAGGTCATGGTCTCAGGATCTTGGGATCGAGCCCTGCATCGGGCTTTCTGCTCAGCAGGGAGCCTGCTTCCTCCTCTCTCTCTCTGCGTGCCTCTCTGCCTACTTGTGATCTCTCTCTCTCTCTCTGTCAAATAAATAAATAAAATATTTAAAAAAAAAAAAAGAAAAGAAAGCCAAAGTTGGTGGCATCACAATGCCAGACTTCAAGCTCTATTACAAAGCTCTCATCATTAAGACAGTATGGTATTGGCACAAAAACAGACACATAGATCAATGAAACAGAATAGCCCAGAAATAGACCCTCAACCCTATGGTCAACTAATCTTCGACAAAGCAGGAAAAATGTTCAATGGAAAAAGGACAGTCTCTTCAACAAATGGTGTTGGGAAAATTGGACAGCCACATGCAGAAAAATGAAACTGGACCATTTCCTTATAGCACACATGAAAATAGACTCAAAATGGGTGAAGGACTTCAATGTGAGAAAGGAATCCATCAAAATCCTTGAGGAGAACACAGGGAGCAAACTCTTCAACCTTAGCCACAGCAACTTCTTCCTAGGAACATCGCCAAAGGCAGGGAAGCAAAGGCAAAAATGAACTATTGGGATTTCATCAAGATCAAAAGCTTTTGCACAGCAAAGGAAACAGTTAACAAAACAAAAGACAACTGACAGAATGGGAGAAGTTATTTGCAAATGATATTTTAGGTAAAGGGCTAGTATCCAAAATCTATAAAGAGCTTAGCAAACTCAACACCCAAAGAACAAATAATCCAATCAAGAAATGGGCAGAGGACATGAACAGACTTTTCTGCAAAGAAGACATCCAGATGGCCAACAGACACATGAAGAAGTGGTCCACATCACTTGGCATCAGGGAAATACAAATCAAAACCACAATGAGATACCACCTCACACCAGTCAGAATGGCTAAAATTAACAAGTCAGCAAAAAACAGATGCTGGTGAGGATGTGGAGAAAGGGGAACCCTCCTACACTGTTGGTGGGAATGCATGCCGGTGCAACCATTCTGGAAAACAGCATGGAGGTTCCTCAAAAAGTTGAAAATTGAGCTAAGCTACGATCCAGCAATCGCACTACTGGTTTTACCCTAAAGATACAAATGTAATGACCTGAAGGGGTATGTGCACGCGAATGTTTACAGCACAATGTCCACAATAGCCAAACTGTGGAAAGAACCTAGATGTCCATCAAAAGATGAATGGATAAAGAAGTGGTATATATATATAAAATGGAATACTATGCAACCATCAAAATAAATGAAATCTTGCCATTTGTGATGACGTGGATGGACCTAGAGGGTGTTATGCTGATCAAAATAAGTCATTCAGAGAATGACAATTATCATATGATCTCTTTGATATGAGGAAGTTGAGAGGGAATGTGTTGGGTTTGGGGGGTAGGAAAGGTATAAGGAAATAAGATGAGATCCAGAGGGAGACAAACCATAAGAGACTCTTAATCTCACAAAACAAACTGAGGGTTGCCAGGGGAAGGGGTTTAGGGAGAGGGTGGTTGGGTTATGGACATTGGTGAAGGTATGTGCTATGGTGAGTGCTGTGAAGTGTGTAAACCTGGCAATTCACAGACCTGTACCCCTGGGGCTAATAATACATTATAGGTAAAAAACAAAGTAAAAAAATTTTTTAAAAAAGTGGATGAATTCACAGAGCTAATAACACCTAGGGAAATTTTTTTTTTCTCTGAATACTTCATGAAAACTTGTTTTACATCTTAGCCAAACATAAATACTCAACATAGAATTCCAAAATGATTCAGAAATGTAAAACAATCAAGAGATTACATAACATAAAAAAAATGTATTTTGGATAGCTCAAGTGAAATAAAAAGGCAGTTACAACAGATAATATATATATTTTTAATTCTGAGCACAATGAGAGAGAAGGTAGAGTTGATACCTCAGTAGTCATTTCTCCAAATTAGTTTCCAAGTTTGTTATTCATATCATGTAAGGTTGCTTTTGATGTTGAAATAAATAACCTTTTCAGCATACAAAAAGTTTAAGGAGGTGAAAAGAAGTTTTCCATGGAGCACACAGGCAGTTAACAGCACAGTAGTCAAAAATGTATCATCCTATTACAGAGGGAGAATGGAGTACAAGGAATGGCTTGGTATCAACAGTCCAATATGCCACAGGGTTAGAAGTTCTACATCCCTCACAAGCAAGAAGATAATCTGCTTCTAATAATCATTATATAAGGGGCACAGAGAAAGAATGTTGAGATTATACATAATACCACATCTTGTCTTGTTATGCCTACTTACATGTCTAGTGCAGACCACTAAAATGTGAGCACGGTGGAGACAAGTCTTATCTGTTTTGTTCCTAGAAAAATGCCTGGCATGTCAAAGGTATTCAGTAAATATTAATGACTGACCTAATGAAGAGAAGTGAAGAACACATTAGAAGGGAAAGAAGATGAAGGCAGAATCTAAACCAAGGAAACAAGTCTAGAGCAGAAAAGCCCTGTGTTTAAAAAAACAAATATTCAGAATTTCTATATGTCAAGGTAAAGTGAAAATAGCATATTACGTGTAAAAAAGAGAAAAAAATGTTATGTCACCATTTCTTATCATTTTATTGTCTTTAAAAATATCCTCTGAAATACCTTCAAGTGTTTTATCTGTTTTTTAAATCAGATTACTTCTTTTTTAGTGATCTTTAAGAATTCTATTTTCTGGATATCAATCTATTACCATTTTTCAAATTGTGGCTTACCTTTGATTAACTGGATCTATTCTTTTTCTAGTTTAGTGGTGTTAAATTTTAATGTAAAAATGTATCCATTTTTTCATTTTGGGTTATTTTATGTATTTATATTGATTGCTTATTAAGGAAACAAAACAAAACTTAACATGAGGCCCTGGACCATAATATAGCTCCAACAACTTCTAGAAGTTATTATTTTTTTAATTCAATGATAATGCACCTAAAAGTGATTTTTATATGATGTGAGGGAATGGTCTAACTTGTTTTTAAATTTTTTAAAATAGTGATATTGTAGTTGACTCTAATATTTTAATAAAAAGACGAAATGAAGGTCCATCTTTGTCATAAGTTTAGAACTGAAATTGCATGAGTCTGTCTTTAGATTTCTAAAAACTTCTATTGATGTATACTTCTAGTCTTACAGTAAGACTACACTGTCCTCATTACTATAATATTACAGTTACTCAGGGTAGCAAGTCTTCCCCTTTTTTCTTCTTTCTCCTTCTGTTCTTTAATATTTTCTTTGCTATTCTTGGTCTCTTACTTTTTATATAACTTTAGAATTGACTTGATTGACAAGCTTCTATTCATAAGACATTCAAACTAAATCATTTGGATAAAATGGCATCATTACTTTTCCAAGGCTTTTCATCTATGACTTCAGGAGGCCTATCCATTTTCCTGGTGTTGCTGGTGGTGTTGCTCTTTGAATGATACAAAGCCACAACTTAAAAGTTAAGACAACAGAATTTTTAGGTAAAATTCAGTCAATTAATGGATTTTTTATATTATAGCAAAATTAGGGTATTGCTGGTAAGCCAAGCCTCCATTTTTTAGCTTTATTTTAATTTTCTTAATTGAAGTATAATTGACACACATTATTATATTAGCCCCAGGCGTACAACATATTGATTGAACAATTCTCTGCATTACCAAGTGATCACACTTATTGTGCTGAGCACCTTCTGTTGCCATACAACATTATTATTGATTATATTCCTTATGCCGTACTTTTCATTTCAGTGACCTATTTATTGGTACTGGAAGTTTGTCTTTTTTAATCCCCTTCATCCATTTTGCACATCGCTGCTTCCCTACACGTCCCCTCTAGCAAACACCTGGTTTGTTCTCTGTATTTAAGAATCTGTTTGTTTTTTTGATTCCACATATAAGTGAAATCACATGATATTTGTCTTTCTTGGACTTATTTCCTTTAGCATAATACCCTCTAGGTCCATTCATATTATCCCAAATGGCAAAACCACATTCTTTATTATGGCTGAGTAATATTCCATTGTATAGGGGTGTGTATGTGTGTGTGTGTGCACACGCATGCATGTACATATATACCACTTTATCCATTCATATGTCAGTGGACACTTGTATTGTTTCCATATCTTGGCTATTTCAATAAACAAGGGTACATATCTTTTCAAATTAGTGTTTTTATTTTTCTTTGGTAAATTGAGAGTAGAATTATTGGATCATATAATATTTCTATTGTCAATATTTTGAGAAAACTCCATATGGTTTTCCATAGTCGCTGTACCAATTTACATTCCCATCAACTGTGCATGAGTTTTCCCTTCTCCACATTCTTACCAATACTTATTACTTCTTCTCTCTTTGATACTGGCCATTATGATGTGAGATAATATCTCCTTGTGGTTTTTATTTACATTTCTTTGATGATTAGTGATTTTGCCATCTTATCACAGCTGTTGGAGAGAATATTCTTGGCTGCAGTGTTTTTTGTTTTGTTCTGTTTTCCTTTCCTTTCCTTTCCTTTCCTTTCCTTTCTTTTCCTTTCCTTTCCTTTCCTTTCCTTTCCTTTCCTTTCCTTTCCTTTCCTTTCCTTTCCTTTCCTTACAGCACTTTGATTATATCCTGCCATTCTCTTCTGGCCTGCAAAGTTTCTGGTCAAAACTCATCTGATAACCTTATGGGCCTTTCTTGGTATGTAGCTATTTATTCCTCCCTTTGCTGCCTTTAGAATTCTTTCTATATCTTTAACTTCTGCTATTTAAATTGTGTGTCTTGGTGTGGATCTTCTTGGGTTCATCTTGTTTGATGCTCTCTATTCCTGGAATTGGATGTCTGTTTCCCTCCCCAGATCAGGGAAGTATTTGTTGTTTCTTCAAATAATTTTTCTACCCCTGTCTCTCTATATTCTCCATCTGGGATCTCTAGTGCAATTGTTATTATGCTTGATTGTGTCTCTGAGTTCCCTTAACCTATTCTCAACTATTTATTTAACTTTTTTTTTTCTTTTTGCTCTTCAGCTTGGTTGATTTTCATTACCTTTCTTCTAGATTGCTGAGCCATTCTTCTGCCTCCTCTGACTGCTATTGATTCCCTCAAATATTTTTTATTTAAGATATTGAATTCTTTAACTCTGCTCTTTTGTATAGTATCTATCTCTTTGAAGTTCTCACTGAGTTAATTTATTTTTTTATTTTTTTTAAGTCCAGTCAATATCTTTATGACCATTAATTTTGAACTTTTTATCAGGCCTATATCTTATTGCCATTTTATTAGCCAGCTGCAATGACCCATTTTGCCTGTTGTGGGTTTGCTCCCTGCACTGTTTAGAGGCCTGATTGTGGCTGCTGTGGATTTTTTGGTGGGTGGCGCTGGCACTCAGTCTAGCTTTTGGCAATTAGCCTTTCTGCTACAGCTATAGGCACACACAACAGGGCTGCTCCTTGCACAGGCAGCTAAGAGGACTTGCTGCAGGAACTCTGTGCGTGCTGGTATGTGAGGTTATCTCCATCCTTTCCTAGGACAGGTGTCACTAGGAGGAAAACTAGTCCTAGATGTGGCTACCCACTGTGTAGGGTAGGGCAGAAGCCACTTCAAAAGGATATCTTCCCCAGGCAGGTGGGATGGATGGTATGAGTCCCCAGGGGGAATACTGGAGTGGGCCATGCAATGCTAGCAAAATAAGTAGGAAGTATTAGAATTGTTTCCCACAAATGTCTGTCTGTCTGAGCTGGGGAGGAGAAATGGATCCTGCCAACCCTTCTGTTTCTGGAGAAATCATCTGCAGATACCCACCCCTTCTGTACCTATTCTAAGGTTAGTCAATACTTTTACTTCACATATACCCCCAGGTGCTTTTGAAACTGCTGTTTCTGTGCTACCTTGGACCAAATTATTTAATATGCTGGCTCTTCAAGGTTTGGTGATTCTATTTCCTATAGGCTTCCAGCTCTCCAGAATTAAGCCCTGCTGTTTTTTAGGGCCACAGGAGTTAAGCCTCCCTGGTTTTGACAGCCACACATTTTGGGTATTTGTCTTCCCAGTACCAGAATGGTGTGAGTTCTGATTTTCTCATTTTTCCAAACGTGTGATGTCATTACGATTTGTGGTTATTCACATTGGGGGTTTGGTTCCCAACCAAACCTCTGCATCTCCTCTTTTCCATGTGGACCTCTCTCTATGACTAGCTGTGAAAAATGTGTTCTGCCAGTCTTTAGGTCATTTTCAGAGTTAGTTGACCAGATGTACCTATGACTCCATGTATCTGTGGGATGAGTTTAGCTTAGGATCCTCCTACCCCCCCATCTTTCCTCCTGTGTATGTTTCTTTTCTTTTTCTTTTTCTTTTTCTTTTTTAACCTTCATATTATAGTTTCCTGTGGACAAATCTAGATAGATACTTCATGGTATTTGGTATGTTTCTTTGCTACTTAAATGGTATATAAGATATATTTTCAATATATATCTGTTATAGGACAAATAAATACACTTGATTTCTATATATCAGATTTGTCTAGTCAGTTTGTTAATTTTGTTTTTAATTCTAATCATCTATATGTATACAATTTTTGAATGCATAGAATTGTAACATGCATATGTTGAGAGTGGTTTCTTTCCAACTCAATCTCTTTTAAGGTGCTTTTATTTTATTTATTTTTATTTTTTAAAGGATTTTATTTATTTAAAAGAGAGAGAGCCAGAGAGAGAGCACAAGCAGGGAGAGCAGCAGAGGGAGAGCTTCCCTGATAAGCAGAGAACCAGACTTGGGGCTTAATCCCAGGGCTCTGTGATGGTGACCTAAGATGCAGGCAGATGCACAACTGACTGAGCTACCCCGGTGGCCCTCTTTTAAGGTGCTTTTAAACCAATCTGTTGAGTAATTATAGATTTCAGTTCTAAGATTACCATAAGATATTTTAATTATCTGAAAATATTGTCAATCATATTTCTGTGCTGTTTTTATATTATAAAAAATCATAGCTATTTTAAAGTACAATTTTGTAACTCTTCTAATTGGGTCCCCTATGTACTTGGGGGGGGTTTCCTATATACTTTTGGTGCCATTAACCTTCTATTTTTCTTGGTTGTCTCTGTATTATTTTTTTGCATGACTCATTACTTTTAAAATTTTTATTCTGTATAAAAAATTTTTGTGATAACTTGAGGGGAATGCATAATGATTTCTTTTTCTGGTCTTATTTCTTTTTCTGGTCAAGTGTATTTCTTCGAGATTCACTTGACATTAACATTTCATTAATTTTAACTATATAATATAATAAGTATATGCAAATTACAAAATGAATTTAGTCATCGTCTACTACTTAACCTATTTATAATTTTTTCTGTTGTGATGATAACTTTTATTTTTTTTTTAAGATTTTATTTATTTATTTGTCAGAGAGAGAGAGAGAGCGCGAGAGAGCGAGCACAGGCAGAGTGGCAGGAAGAGGCAGAGGGAGAAGCAGGCTCCCTGCTGAGCAAGGAGCCCGATGCGGGACTCGATCCCAGGACGCTGGGATCATGACCTGAGCCGAAGGCAGTCGTCCAACCAACTGAGCCACTCAGGCGTCCCCCGTGATGATAACTTTTAAATCTACCCTACCCTCTTAGTAATTTTCCAGTATATGATGTAGTAGTAACTATAGAAACCATGATGTACATTGTATCCCCAGGACTTATTTACCTTATCAGTAGAAACTTAGGCCTTTGAATACCTTCACCGATTTCACCTCTTGCCCCTACTTCTGGCAAACATCAATCTTTTCCCTGTTCTATAAGTTCATGATTTTTTTTATTCCACACATAAATGAAATGATATTATACAGTATTTGTTTCTCTGACTTATTTTACTTAGCACATTGTCCTCAAGGTCCGTCTGTGTTTTCATAAAGGCAGGATTTCCTTTTTTATGGCTGAATAATTTTCATTGTATGCATGATCTATATAATCACATGAGCTTTTCTTTCATCTGGTAATGGAGGGTTAGATTGTTTGCAGATCTTGAGTATATAAGTAATGTTTTGATAAACGTGGTGGGGTGCAGATATCTTTTCAAATCATGCTTTTGTTTCCTTGGAATATATGAACAGAAGTGGAATTGCTGGGTCATAGAGTAGTTCAGTTTTTAATTTTTTGAGGAAACTTCATACTATTTTTCATGGTGGTTTCACCAATTTACATTCCCACATGATACATAAGAATTTACTTTCTCCATGTTCTCCTATTCATCTCCTATTCTTTTGATAATAGCCATTCTAACAGGTGTGAAGTAATTTCATTGTGATTTTGATTTTCCTGATAATCAGCAATTTGGAGCACCTTTTTATGTACCTGTTGGCCATTTGTATATCTTTTTTTCTGGAAAAATATTGATTTAGTTCCTCTGCCAGTTTTTAAAATAGGTATTTTTTTTATATTTAGTTTTGTAAGTTCTGTACATACTTTGCAAATCTTATGCCTGATAAGGGGTTGATATCCAAGTATTTTCTCCCATTCTATAGGTTGGTTTTAATTTTGTTAGTGGTTTCCATTGCTATGCAGAAGCTTTTTAGTCTGATGTGGTCTCATTTACTGTTTTTTTTTCCTTTTGTCATCTTTGCTTTTGGTGTCCAATCCAAAAAATCATTTCCAAGACCAATGCCAAACAAATTATCCCATTTATTCTAGGAGTTTTATGGTTTTAGGTCTTAAATTTAAATCACTAATCCATTTTGGTTGTTTTTTTGTTGTTGTTTTGTTTTTTGCATGGCATAAATAGGGGTCCAGTTTATTCTTCATGTGGCTGTCCCATTTTCTCAACATCAGTTATTGAGACCATCAATAAAATAAATAAATGAAAATAAAAATAAATGAAGAGACCATCATTTCTCCATTCTATGTTCCTGGCTCCTTTGTCATAAATTGACAATGTAAGAGTGGGTTTATTTCTGGGCTTTCTATACCACTCCTTTTTAAGATGTGTCTATTTTTAAATAGCAAAACCATATTTTTTTAGTTCCCATAGCCTTGTAATATAAGTTGAAATCAGTTTAAGTGTCATGTCTCCAACTTTGTTCTTAAGACTACTTTAGTGATTCAGGATTTTTTAATTTTTAAATGAATTATGACGTTTAACTTGTATGTAATTTTTTTTCTTGCTGCTTTTAATATTCTTTTACTTTTCACAATTATAATGTGTCCTGATATAAGTCTCTTTTGATTCACCCTGTTTAGAACCCATAGGCTTTCTGAGTTTGGATGTCTGTGTTTTTCCCCACACTAGGGAAGTTTTCAGCCATTATTTAAGACATTTTTCTGTCTCTTTTTCTCTTCTTTTTTTCTGGGTCCTCTATAATGTGAATATTTGTCCACTTGATGGTGCTTCATAGGTACCTCAAACTATGTTTACTCTTTTTAAAAAACATAAGCCCTGCTGGCCGCCAGAGCCAGACTATCAAGGGATGTGTGTTATAGCCAGCAGCACAAGGCCAAGGAATCCAATGTGTGCATGAACTCCTTTCATGGAGACCCTGAGCAGAGAGAAAATGTGAAGATGGTGCCTGCTGTCCTTCCCAGTCTTTTGGGAGGATTGAAGTTGTCACCACAGTATTAAATTATAAGCCTGACCCTTAAGCTATAGCTTTTAAAATATGTTAATAGAAAAAAAATGCAAATAGACCTTTTCAGGGAAATATTGGCCACTTCAGTCCACTGATTCTGTGCTAAACACTTGAGGGATAGCCAGTTAAGAACTTACTCTGCCTCAGTCCTGTAGGACTCATGAATTCCAGTCCCATTGGCCAATACAGCCAGGCCACAGAGAGTTGAATCTCCTGGTAAGGAGCCACAAAAGCTGTGGCACCAAACATGTTCACAATCTTCTTTCAGGGAACTAGAGACCTGGAGTGGTAAAGAGTGAGAAGGAAAAGATGGTGCCTGTCAGTTTCACCAGTTTCTAGGATGTATTTAACAGGTCACTAGATTTGAATTAAATAACAAGCCTGACCTTCAGGCTGAAGCTTTTAAGATATTCAAATAGAGCCTCTTTCAGGGAAAGACTGGATATTTCAGATTTGCTCCTCTGCTGAACTCCAGAGATAGCCATAATAGTCCTCAGGAACCCATTAAGAATTGTTTACTATAGTATTGTAAGGCTTATAGATACAAGCTTTAAGAGATAGATATTTTGGGGGCGCATCTCTCTGGTGGAAGTCTTAAAACCTGGGGCACTAAATGTAAGGATTTTTCACCCTTCACGGAAAAGATGAAAATTGTGATTTTCTTCTTCATTTTATATTGCTGTACTAGGGTGAGGTTTATGGTGAGATTGTGTCGGCCTTTCTTATCAATTTTAATATATACATATCCCCCCCCTTGTTTTCCTAATGTATAGGAGTAACTTGGCTAAATTTTGGATTTCTTTTAGTAGGAATTGATCTCTATGTAGCTTAAGTCTCAGGTCCACATGAGGAAGTTAGTTCAGGAGTCTCTTAGATTGCCAACTTGAATTGGAATGCAGCTGATAGGTTCTTAAAAGAAAATTTATTCCCACTCCTGGAAAGTATCCAGCAATCAGCAATCCAAAATGATCTTAATTCAGACAGATTGAGATAATTCTAAATTGTGCTTTAATCCTTTATGGATTCATATTCCAATTTATTGTTAATACTATAATGCAAACATCTTGGGTCCCAACCTAAAGCCTGGTGAACTATTAAGCCCCTAAATCACTTCCTAGCTTTGACTTCCAACACTAATCCCTCCAGTCCTGTGAGTTTATCAAGGCTTCTTAATTATCGAGACTATATTTTAGTTAGGTATTTTTCTTTATTCCAGATGTTGAAGTACATTCAAAAAGATTCTATACCTTGTCTTATCTTTTTGAAATCATTTAAAATATTTTATTTATTTATTTGTCAGAGAGAGATAGGGAGAGAGGGGACACAAGCAGGGGAATGGGAGAGGGAGAAGCAAATTCCATGCTGAGCAGGGAGCCTGATGTGGGGCTTGATCCCAGAACCCTGGGATCATGATCCTAGCAAAAGGCAGATGCTTAACAACTGAGCCACCCAGGTGCCCCTGTTCTGTACTGTATCTTAAGTTATATAATAATGAATGGGACCAAGACCTAAACCCAAATTTATTGTGTTATAAGCCTCATATACTAAGCATTCTAGAATGTCCTTGGTTTATAGACCACCACACCACAGTAGATCATATACCCATTTTATTTAAGTATCTGCATTTACTACATTTATCTTACAAACATTAAAATGAAACCAGCCCAAGTTTAATGCAAATGTACAAATGTTTGCTCTCTAGATTAGATAGAATGACTAATGGTGTGTAAGGGATATGGGGGCTAGGTGGGGAAAGATAGGGAGCTGTGTAATCAGGCTCATAGAAATCCCAAAAATGTGGAAGTGTGGGGAAACCAAAGATAAAGAACAAACTGGATGACCCTGTCCTAGGCATGTGGGGTAGGTGTCCTTTATTTTTTTTTTTAATGCTTCATTACTGGTTTTATAATAGCATTTTCTGATTCCAGCAATTTTAAGGTTTTTTTTTTAAATTTCTTTTCAGCATAACAGAATTCATTGTTTTTGCACCACATCCAGTGCTCCATGCAATGTGTGCCCTCCATAATACCCACCATCTGGCTCCTCCAACCTCTCACCCCCGCCCCTTCAAAACCCTCAGGTTGTTTTTCAGAGTCCATAGTCTCTCATGGTTTATCTCCCCCCCCAATTTCCCTCAACTCCCTTCTCCTCTCCATCTCCCCATGTCCTCCGTGTTATTTGTTATGCTCTGCAAATAAGTGAAACCATATGATAATTGACTCTCTCTGTTTGATTAATTCACTCAGCATAATATCTTCCAGTCCCGTCCATGTTGCTACAAAAGTTGGGTGTTCATCTTTCTGATGGAGGCATAATACTCCATAGTGTATATGGACCACATCTTCCTTATCCATTCATCCATTGAAGGGCATCTTGGTTCTTTCCAGTTTGGCAACCGTGGTCATTGCTGCTATAAACACTGGGGTACAGGTGGCCCATCTTTTCACCACATCTGTATCTTTGGGGTAAATACCCAGTAGTGCAATTTCAGGGTCATAGGGTAGCTCTATTTTTGATTTCTTAAGGAATCTCCACACTGTTCTTCAAAGTGGCTGCACCAACTTGCATTCCCACTAAGAGTGTAAGAGGGTTCCCCTTTCTCCACATCCTCTCCAACACACGTTGTTTCCTGTCTTGCTAATTTTGGCCATTCTGACTGGTGTAATGTGGTATCTCAATGTGGTTTTGATTTGAATTTCCCTGATGGCTAGTGATGATGAACATTTTTTCATTTGTCTGTTAGCCATTTGTATGTCTTCTTTGGGGAAGTGTCTGTTCATATCTTCTGCCCATTTTTTAATATGATATTTTTTGTGTGTTGAATTTGAGAAGTTCTTTGTAGATCCTAGATATCAGCCTGTTGTCTGTACTGGCATTTGCAAATATGTTCTCCCACTCCGTGGGTTGCCTCTTTTTTTGTTGACTGTTTCCTTTGCTGTGCAGAAGCTTTTGATTTTGCTGAAGTCCCAAAAGTTCATTTTTGCTTTTGTTTCCTTTGCTTTTGGAGACATATCTTGAAAGAAGTTGCTGTGGCTGATATCAAAGAGGTTACTGCCTATGTTTTCCTCTAGGATTCTGATGGATTCCTGTCTCACGTTGAGATCTTTTACCCATTTCGAGTTTATCTTTGTGTATGGTGTAAGAGAATGGTCGAGTTTCATTCTTCTACATATAGCTGTCCAATTTTCCCAGCACCATTTATTGAAGAGACTTTTTCCTGCTTTTTCCTGCTTTGTCGAAGATTATTTGACCACAGAGTTGAGGGTCCACATTTGGGCTCTCTACTCTGTTCCACTGGTCTATGTGTCTGTTTTTATGCCAGTCCCATGCTGTCTTGGTGATCACAGCTTTGTAGTAAAGCTTGAAATCAGGTAATGAAATGCTGCCAGTTTTATTTTTGTTTTTCAACATTTCCTTAGTGATTCGGGGTCTCTTCTGATTCCATACAAATTTTAGGATTATTTGCTCCAGCCCTTTGAAAAATACCGGTGGAATTTTTATCAGAATGGCATTAAAAGTATAGATTGCTCTGAAAAACAACCTGAGTGTTTTGAAGGGGGGGGTTTGGGAGGTTGGGGGAGACTGGTGGTGGGTATTATGGAGGGCACGCATTGCATGGAGCACTGGGTGTGGTGTAAAACTATGAATTCTGTTACGCTGAAAAGAAATGAAATAAAAAAAAAGTATAGATTGCTCTAGGCAGTACAGATACTTTAACAATGTTTATTCTTCCAATCCAAGAGTGTGGAATGGTTCCATCTTTTTGTGTCTTCTTCCATTTATTTCATGAGTGTTCTGTAGTTCCTCGAGTACAGATCCTTTACCTCTTTGGTTAGGTTTATTCCCAGGTATCTTATGGTTCTTGGTGCTATAGTAAATGGAATCAATTCTCTAATTTCCTTTTCTGTATTTTCTTGTTAGTGTACATTGTCTTTGTATCCTGCAACGTTACTGAATTGCTGTACATTGACTTTGTATCCTGCAACGTTACTGAATTGCTGTATGAGTTCTAGTAGTTTGGGGGTGGAGTCTTCTGGGTTTTCCATATAAAGTATAATGTCATCTGCAAAGATAAAGAGCTTGACTTCTTCATTCCCAATTTGGATACCTTTTATTTCTCTTTGTTGTCTGATTGCTGTTCCTAGGACTTCTAATACTATGTTGAACAAGAGTGGTGAGAGTGGGCATCCTTGTCGTGTTCCTGATCTCAACAGGAAGGCTGTGAGCTTTTTCCCATTGAGGCTGATATTTGCTGTAGGTCTTTCATAGATAGATTTTATGAAGTTCAGTTATGTTCCCTCTATCCCTATACCTTGAAGCATTTAATCAGGAACGGATGCTGGATTTTGTCAAATGCTTTTTCTGCATCAATTGAGAGGACCATGTGGTTCTTCTCTCTTCTCTTAGTGATTTGCTCTATCACATTGATTGACTTGCGAATGTTGAACCACCCTTGTAAGCCAGGGGTGAATCCCACCTGGTCATGGTGGATACACTTTTTAATGTGCTGTTGGATACTGTTTGCTAGGATTTTGTTGAGAATCTTTGCATCCATATTCATCAGTGATATTGGTCTGAAATTCTCCTTTTGGTGTGGTCTTTGCCTGGTTTGGGGATCAGGGTAAGGCTGGCTTCATAAAAAGAGTCTGGAAGTTTTCCTTCTGCTTCAATTTTTTGAAACAGTTTCAGGAGAACAGGTGTTATTTCTTCATTAAAAGTTTGGTAGAATTCCACAGGGAATCCGTCAGGTCCTGGGCTCTTGTTTATTGGGAGATTTTTGATCACTGCTTCAATCTCGTTACTAGATATCAGTATATTCAGGTTGTCAATTTCTTCCTGGTTCAATTTTGGGAGTTTATAGTTATCCAAGAATGCATGCATTTCATCTAGGTTGCTTAACTTATTGGCATATAACTGTTGATAATAACTTCTGATGATTGTTTCTACTTCCTTGGTGTTAGTTGTGATCTCTCCCTTTTCATTCATAATTTTATTAATTTGAGCTTTCTCTCTTTTCTTTTGGATTAGTGTGGCCAATGGTTTATCGATCTTATTGATCCTTTCAAAAAACCAGCTTCTAATTTCATTGATATGTTCTACTGTATCTCTAGTTTCTACCTCATTGATCTCTGCTCTAATCTTGATTATTTCCCTTCTTGTGTGTGGAGTTGGCTTAGTTTGTTGTTGATTATCCAGTTCTTTAAGGTGTAGAGACAGCTGGTGTATTCTAGATTTTTCAATTTTTTTGAGGGAGGCTTGAATGGCTATGTATTTCCCCCTTTGGACTGCCTTTGCTGTATCTCATAGGTTTTGGACCGAAGTATCTTCATTCTCATTGGTTTCCATGAATTGTTTAAGTTCTTCTTTGATCTCCTGGTTGATCCAAGCATTCTTAAGCAAGGTGGTCTTTAGCTTCCAGGTGTTTGAGTTCCTTCCAAACGTTTCCTTGTGATTGAGCTCCAGTTTCAAAGCATTGTGATCTGAGAATATGCAGGGAATAATCTCAGTCTTTTGGTATCAGTTGAGCCCTGATTTGTGACCCAGTATGTGGTCCATTCTGGAAAATGTTCCATGTGCAGTTGATAAGAATGAGTATTCTGTTGTTTTAGGGTAGAATGTTTTGTATATATCTATGAGGTCCATCTGGCCAAATGTGTCATTCAATGCTCTTGTTTCTTTATTGCTTTTCTGCTTGGATTATCTGTCTATTACTGAGAGAGGCATGTTAAGATCTACTATTAATGTATCATAACAATATGACTTTATCTTGATTAATAGTTTTCTTATGTAATTGGCTGCTCCATATTGGGGGTATAGATATTTACAATTGTTAGATCATCTTGGTGGATAGTCCCTTTAAGAATGATGTAGTGTCCTTCCATATCTCTGGCTACAGTCTTTAGTTTAAAATCTAATTTATCTGATATGAGAATTGCTATCCTGGCCTTCTTTTGAGGCCCATTGGCATGAAAGATGCTTTTCCATCCCTTCACTTTCAGTCTGGGTGTATCCTTAGGTTCGAAATGGGTCTCTTGTAGACAACATATGGATGGGCCCTGTCGTTTTATCCAATCTGCAACCCTCTGTCTTTTTATGGGTGCATTTAGGCCATTCACATTGAGAGTGATTATTGATAGATACATTTTTATTGACATCGTGTTACCTTTGAAGTCTTTCTTTCTGTAGATTGTTTATATTTCTGTTCAATGATATTCTTAGGATTTTTCCTCTTTTATAGAATCCCCTTAATATTTCCTGCAGTGTCAGCTTGGTGGTCGCATACTCTTTTAAGCCTTGCTGGTCTTGGAAACTCTTTATCTCTCCATCCATTTTGAATGTCAGTCTTGCTGGATAAAGTATTCTTGGCTGCATTTTCTTCTCATTTAGTGCCCTGAATATATCTTGCCAGCCCTTTCTGGCTTTCCAGGTTGCTGTGGACAGGTCTGACGTTATTCTGATGGGCTGTCCTCTGTACATAAGGAGCTTCTTTGTCCTAGCTGCCTTCAAGAGAGTTTCTCTAGAATTATAATTCCTCATTCTTACTATCAGGTGTCTCGAGGACTTTTGAGAATCTGTAATCTTGGGGGGAGACCGTTCTGCCTCTAGTACATGAACACTGGTTCCATTCACAAGATTGGGAAAATTTTCATGGAGAACTTGTTCCACTATATCCTCTAGACTTCTTTATTTCTCCTCCCCTTCAGGGATTTCAATAATTCTGACACTGGAATGCTTCATGGCATCATTTATTTACCTGATTATGTTTTCGTGGCTTCTAAGCTGTTTGTTCCAGGCTTCCTCCTGATCCTTTCTCTCTATCTGTTTGTCCTCCAGATCATTAATTCTATCTTCTGTCTCAGTTACCCTAGCTTTTAGGGAACTTAGATTAGATTGGAACTCATTGAGAACATTGTGAACATCATCCCTGGTGGCTTTCAGTTCTGCCCTAACATTGTGAACATCATCCCTAGTGGCTTTCAGTTCTGTCCTAATCAATTCCATTTGGTCATCCATGGATTTCTCCAACCTAGCTATTGCCTGGATAATTATTAGCCTGAATTCCCTTTCCGACATATTGTCTATGTCGGTAGCCATTAGGTCTGTTGCAGAAGGCTCATCCTCTGAATTTTTCTTCTGTTGGGCATTCCTCCTCCTAGTCATTTTGGTGAGAGATGGCTGAATGGATGTAGCTGGATATATCGACCGTGGTGCAATCAAGGTGCACCCTGGAACACTTCTGAGCAATCAGGAGTCCCCACCCAAACAAAAGAAAAAAAGAAAGAGAGAAAAAAGAAAAAAAGAGAGGGAGAGAGAGACAGGAATAAAAAGAAAGATAAAAGAGAAGGCTCAGCCCAAATGGGCCCCAAGGTAAGATTTATGAAGTATACAAACAAAAACAGACAAACAAAAAGACTGATAAAAGTATATGATAAGAGAAAAAAATATATATATATAGAAGCAAAACAAACAAACAAAAAAAGAACCTCATAAAAAAGAACCCCAAGTATAAGATTTATATACTATCAGGACAAACACAAATACACAGAAACACTGGCAGGAGAAAAAGATGGGAGAGTGGTTATAAATTCTCAGTGTAGATGAGGAAGGTTGATTCTTCCTGGATGTATCTTGATATCTTTGTTAAAGGACTCAACTTTCCTAAGATAAAGGGGGATTAAAAATTGGTTTACCTATAGGGGTAGCATTGATTGGGGAAAGGGGATTACCTTGAAGTTTAACTCTATATGAATATTAAAAAATTAAAAAAAAAAGAATGAACTAAGCTAAACTAAAATAAAATTTAAAAAAATTAAAAAATAGAAAAGCAAAAGAAAAACACAGGTATATGTATCAAAAAGTTCAGGTTAAAAGGTTATTATGGAATTTGATGTACTGGACATTTCACTGTGATGGTAAATAGGCTAAAAAATTATCTATAAAAAAATTTAAAAAAATGATACGGAATAGTGGGAACAAATTAAAAATAAAAGTTGTATCTCTGAAGTAGTGGTAGTTGCCCTCTTGTCATCTTTTTTTTTTTTTTTAATTTCCTGTTGGCTTCCTGGGGGAGGGCCTGCCGCATGGGTTTTCAGACGGTGTTTCCTGAGTTAAGTCCTCCTGCCCCCCTCAAGGGGGTGGGCTCTGTGGAAACTGTTTTTTCAGGCTTTTGTTCTCTGGAGGTTTTTATGTTTGTTCATTTGTTTTCTCTCCCTTTGGCAGCTCTTGATGGTTTTTGGAGGTTTAGAGGAAAGCAAACTGCACCCAGACCTCCCTCCCAGAGAGAAGCCTCAGTCTGTTCCCCTCTGGGTGCTGCAGAGCACACAGGCTCCCCCTTGGCTGCTGGCAGAGCATGTTCCCAGCCGCGGTCTCTGGGAACACAGGGACTCCTGCTTGTACCCAGAACCATGACAGCAGTGGTTGTCTGGGCAGCTCCAGACCGCCAGAGAGGTCCCAAGCAGCGATCGCACACTGAGATTTTCCCACTGGCCTGGGCTGGGAACGCTCAGACTTTCTGGGTCGGAGAGTGCCAGGCTGGTGCCTGGGCGCCCCTCTCTCAGGGGAGGGGGTGGGGCGTGTCTCAGACTCTGCTAGTGCGGTGTGGCGTGTGTGTGGGGACTGCAAAAAGGCTGTGGTCTGCCAGCTGGCGGGGCTCCCAGCCCCTTACAGGACCCCACACATTCTCAGGCGTGCTGGTGGCTCAGGGACCAAGACCTGGTTTCTCTGCCGCACTCTCTCCGGCTCAGCGCCAGGTTGGTTGTCCTGGGTCTGGGGACTTAAGCCCCTGTCCCTAACCGCCCGATTCCCACAATTTCCCCCTGTGATCTTTTGCTCTTTCTGAGTGCTTTCTACCAGACTCCCAGTTAGTGCCGGTCCCCAGGCGCAGGGCGCTTTCGGATTGGGGTATCACTTCCCCAGTGGGTTGCCTCTCCTGGCTCCTCCCCCTTCTGTTTCTCTCCTGATCCCAGTCTGGCATTCCCGCTCCACTTTACCTGCCCACCAGCATCTTCTGCCCCCATAGAGCTCCAGACGTATAGGTTTCTGATCTCAGGCTGATTTCATGAGTGAGTGGAGTTCCTTGGTAGGTAATCAGCTCACTTTAGGGGACAGGTTGAAATGGCGCCTCCTCCTAGTTCCCCACCATCTTGTCTCTCTGATTTTTTTTTAACAATAATCACCTGTGACCAAGAAAGAATAACCAAGCCCTAAAAAGGAGAAGTAAGCCATTGAAGGTATTATCACTAGTCCATGCTCAATGGTGATATCAATAGAAATGTTAAAAGGATGTAAGTTCTCTGGCTAGCTTTCTATAAAAGATCAACCCTAATGGCCCTCATTGGCAATCCTGTTGGGATCCCTCTCACTCCTGAGAGCTCTTTTTATATTCACTTTTATACGCTGACCCATTATGCTTATTTTATAAAGCACAAGGAACACTAGTGTCCATTTGATCTTTAGTTCATTTGTCAACATATATTTCTATAATGTAGTGAAGAAACACAAATATTTTGTCTATTGTAAAAATAGTCCATAAAAAGTTTTCAGAATTTAGCATGATTCCAAGTTATTTGATTTAGGGACAAAGCCACTTTTTCCAGGTATTTAATCAATTTTTTATACAGGAGATGCAGAATTGCATTTGAATAGTCAGAAGAACTTAGTGGTCTGGAGAACAAGAAAGACAGTTGGTATAAACACAGATTTCAGGCAACATATCCATAAACATGTTACCATGGAGGGGATTATTTTGAAATTATTGCAATGAAAACATGTTATATGCATGTTTATTTTTCTTAATACAGCACCTGGTTAAGTGACATCTTTTTGTTGGGAGTTTAAGTGATTATTCTCCATAAGTAGATTGACATGTGGATTACTTTTATTTTAATTCTGGCATAGTGAATACAGTGTTGTGTTGGTTTCAGGTGTACAATGTAATGATTCAACATTCTATACATTATTCAGTGTTATCATGATGAGTGTACTATTTTTATTTCATTGTATCTTTAAAAATTTTTATTTAAACTCTTGTTGGTTCACATACAGTACAATATTTGTTTTGGTAGTAAAATTCAGTGATTCATCACTTTCAGCACCCAGTGATCATCACAAGTGCCCGCCTTAATACCCATTACCCATCTGGCCCATCTACCACCCACCTCTCTTCATCAACCATCAGTTTGTTTTCTGTCCTTCAGAGTCCTTTATGGTTTGTTTCCTTCTTTATCTTTTTTCTTCATTTCCCCCACTCCCATATGTTGATCTGTTTCTTTCATAAATTGCATATAGGAGTGAAATCATGTGGTATTTATCTTTCTCTGATTGACTTATTACACTTAGCGTACTATACCCTGTTTCCATCCACATTGGTTGCAAATGGCAAGATTTCATTATTTTTGATGGCTGAGTAATATTCCATTGTTTATGTGTATACCACTCCTTTATCCATTCATCAGTCAATAGACATTTGGACCCCATAGTTTATAACATTATCAACAATAGCCAAACACCAGGGTGCATGTAGGCATTTGAATCTGTATATTTGTTTCCTTTGGGTAAATACCTAGTAGTACAATTGCTGGATTATAGGGTACTTCTATTTTTAACTTTTTCGGGAAACTCCATGGTGTTCTCCAAAGTAGCTGCACTAGTTTGCATTCCCATGAACAAGTGTAAGAGGATTCCTCTCTGTCCCATATTTTCACCAACACCTATTGTTCCTTGAGTTAATTTTAGCCATTCTGACAGGTGTAAGGTGGTATCTCCTCATGGTTTTGATTTGTATTTCCATAAGTGATGTTGAGAATCTTTTTTTAATTTAGCCATCTGGATGTCAATTTTGGAAAAGTGCCATTCATGTCTTCTGTGTATTTCTTAACTGGGTTATTTGATTTTTTGGGGGGGTGTTTGATAAGTTCTTTATAGATTTTGGATACTGGCCATTTATCTGATATGCCACTTGCAAGTATCTTCTCCCATTCCCTTGGTTGCCTTTTATTGTTTCCCTCACGGTGCAGAAGATTTTTATCTTGATGAAGTCCCAGTAGTTCATTTTTGTTTTGTTTCCCTTGCCTCCAGGGATGTGTCTAAGTTTGCTACAATCAAAGTAAAAAAAAGATTGCTGCCTGTGTTGTCTGCTAGGATTTTGATGGTTTTCTGTCTCACTTCAAGGTCCCTCAGCCATTTTGAATTTATTTTTGTGCATTGTATAAAAATGTGGCCCAGTTTCATTCTTCTGCATGTTACTGTCCTGTTTTCCCAATACCATTTGTTAAAGAGACTGTTTCTGTTCATTTGCTATTTATTCATTGGATATTCTTATTTGTGTTATCAAAGATTGACCATATTGTCGTGTGTCCATTTCTGAGTTCTCTATTCTGTTCCATTGATCTACGTATCCATTTTTGTGCCAATACCATACTGTCTTGATGATTATAGGTTTGTAGTATAGTTTGAAGTCCAGATTTGTGATGCCACCAGTTTTAGTTTTCTTTATCAACATTCCTTTGGCTATTTGGGCTCCTATGTGGTTCCATACACATTTTGGATAGTTTGTACTAGCTCTGTGAAAATGCTGATGGTATTGTGATAGGGATTGCATTTAAAATGTAGATTGTTTTGGGTAGTATAGACCTTTTAACAATATTTCTTTTTCCAGTCCATGAGCATGGAATGGTTTTCTATTTCTTTGTGTCATCTTGAATTTCTTTCATAAGTGTTTTCTAGGTTTCAGAGTACAATTCTTTTAACCTCTTTGGTTAAGCTTATTCCTTATGTGTCTTATGGTTTTTGGTGGAATTGTAAATGGCATTGATTCCTTGATTTCTCTTTCCACTGTTTTATTATTGGTGTATAGAAATGCAACAGATTTCTGTGTGTTGATTTTATATCCTGTGATTTTCATGCAATTTTTATATCCATGCTGAATTCATGTATTCTAGAATTTTTCTTGTTGTTCTTGTTATTGTTGTTGTTGGAATCTTTTGGGTTTTCTACATATGATATCATGTTGCCTCCAAGTAGTGAAAATTTGACTTCTTCCCTGGCAGTTTGGATGCCTTTTATTTCTTTTTGCTGTCTGATTGCAGAGGCTAAAACTTCCAGTACTATGTTAAATAGTAATGATGAAGGTGGACATCCCTGTCTTATTCTAGCACTAGAGGAAAAGCTCTGTTTCCCCCACTGAGGATTATATTAGCTGGGGTTCTTTCAAATATGGCTTTTTTTGATGTTGAGGTGTGTTTCCTCTATCCCTATTTTGTTGAGGGTTTTTATCTGTGTTTTGTAAAATGTATCTTCGGCATGTATTGAAAGGATCTTATGGCTTTTGTCATTTCTTTTATTAATGTGGTGTATCATGTTGATTTTGTGAATATTGAACCACCCTTGCAGCCCAGGAATAAATTCCCACTTGATTATGGTGAATGATTGTTTTAATGTACTGTTGGATTTGATTTGCTAGTATTTTGTTGAAAAATTTTATATCAATGTTCATCAGGGACATTGACCTCTAATTCTTTTTAGTGGAGTCTTTGGTTTTAGAATCAAGGTAATGCTGGCCTTGTATAATGAGTTTGGAAGCTTTGCTTCTATTCCTATTTTTTGGAACCATTTGAGATGAATGAAGAATAGCTATAAACTCTTCTTTAAATGTTGGGTAGAATTCTCCTGGGAAGCCATATGGCTTTGGACTTTCATTTGTTGGGAGATTTTGGGTTACTGATTCAATTTCTTTGCTGGTTATGCATCTGTTCACATTTTCTGTTTCATCCTGTTTCAGTTTTGGTGGTTTATATGTTCTAGGAATTTATCCACTTCTTTCAGATTGCCTAACTTGTTGGCATATAATTTTTTGTAATATTCTCTTACACTGTTTGTATTTCTGTGTTATTTGTTGTGATCTCTTTCATTTGTGATTTTATTTATGTGGGTCTTTTTTCTTTTCTTTTTGATAAGTCTGGCTAAGGGTTTATCAATTTTAATTCTTTCAGAAAATTAGCTCATAGTTTCATTGATTTGGGTTGTTTCCTTCTATATCATTTATTTCTGCTCTAATCTTTATTATTTCCCTTCTTCTGCTGGCTTTAGGCTTTATTTGATGTTTCTTTTCTAGCTCCTTTAGGTGTACGGTTAGGTTGCTTGAGACTTTTCTTTCTTCTTGAGGCAGGCCGTATTCCAATGAATTTCTCTCTTGGGACTGCCTTTACTGAAACCCAAAGGTTTTGGACTATTTTTTCATTTTTATTTGTCCCCATGTACTTTTTAACTTCCTCTTTAATTTCCTCATTAACCCATTCATTCTGTAGTAGGGTGTTCTTTAAAATCCAAGTATTTGTGGTGTTTTAAAAAATTTATTTATTTATTTATTTATTGGGCGGTTAAGTTTCATAGTGTTGTGGTCTGAAAATATGCACAGTATGATCTTCGTCTTTTTGTGCTGATTTGTGACCCAGTATGTGATCTGTTCTGGAGAATGTCCTATGTGAACCCGAAAAGAATATGTATTCTGGTGCATTAGGATGAAATGTTTTGAATATATCTGTGAAATCCATTTGGTCCAGTGTATCATTCAAAGACATTGTTTCCTTGTTGAGTTTTATGTTTAGATGACCTGTACATTGCTACAGTGGAGTATTAAAGACCCCTACTACTATTGTTATTTATGAGTTTGTTATTATTTGATTTATATATTTGATTGATCTCAAGTTGGAACATAAATATTTACAATTGTTAGATCTTCTTGGTGGATAGACCTCTTAATTATGATATAATTAGCTTCTTCATCTCTTGTTAAAGTTTTTGGTTTAAAATCTAGTTTGTCTGATATAAGTATGGCTACCCCAACTTTCCTTTGACATCTATTAGCATGTTAGATGATTCTTCCTCCCCTCACCTTCATATTTCCATTTGTCCTTAGGTCTGAAGTGAGTCTCTTATAGGCAGTATATAGATGGATCTTATTTTTTTTTTATCAATTCTGATAGCCTGTGTCTTTTGATTAGAGCATTTAATCCATTTACATAGATTAATGACAAGATGTGAATTTATTGCCATCATGTTACCTATAAAGTTGGTGTTTCTGGGGAATGTTCTCTATTCGTTTATAGTCTTTGTTGCTTTTGGTCTTTTTTTGCCCCTGAGTCCCTCTTAAAATATCTTACAGTGTTGGTTTAGTGGTCTTGAACTCCTTTAGTTTTTGTTATTCTTGTTGTTCTTTTTTGGGTTCAACACCAGAAATTATTTTCATATAGTTTTGGAGGCTAGAAGTCCAAGATCAAGGTGTTGGCAAGTCTGGTTTCTTGTGAAATCTCTTTCCTTGGTTTGCAAATGGTTACCCTCTTCTTGTATCCTCACATGGGCTTTCCTTTGGGAGTATGCATGCTGGCCTCTGTATGTCTAAGGTTCTCTTCTAAGGATACTAGTCTTGGGGGTACCTGGGTGGCTCACTTAGTTAAGCTTCCACCTTTGGCTCGGGTCATGACCCGAGGGTCCTGGGTTGGGTTCCCTGATCAGTAGGTAGCCTGCTTCTCCCTCTCTGTCAGCCCCTCTCACCTGTTCATTCTTTCTCTCTCTCAAATAAATAAAATCATCCTTTTTAAAAAAGGATACTAGTCTGATTAGTGCCTATCTCAATGACTTCATTTTAACTTCATCACCTCTTCAAAGGACCTATCTCCTAATTCAGTCAAATTCTAAAGTACTGAGGACTGGGGCTTCAACATAGGGATTTTGAGAGGACACAGTTTGGCCCATAACGTGTTGACCCATTAAACAATAACTTCCCATTCTCTCCTTTACCCAGGCCCCTGGCAATCACTCTGTTTTATGTCTCTATGAACTTTACTACTGTAGTTATTTCATAGAAATGGAATCATACTGTATTTATTTATTTATTTATTTATTTTGTAACTAGCATAATGTCTTTCAGGTTCCTCTATGTTGTAGCATGTGTGAGAATTTCCTTCTTTTTAAGGCTGAATAATCTTCTGCTGTATATATGTCTTACATTTTTTAAATTCATTTATTGATAGACCTATGTATTGCTTTTACCTTTTGGCTGTTGTAAATAATGTTGCTATGAACATGGGGTATACAATTATCTATTTAAGGCCTTATTTTAAAATCTATTCACTCAGAAGTAGAAGTGTCCTGAGAATTTTGAAGCATGCAGTAAAATTCTGGCTATCCTACTTATATATCTTTCCCTGGCTAATTCTATGCACATCTTTGCTTTATGTCACAAACTAAGGACTTAGATTAAATTATTAGTTTCTTTTTTTAAAAATTTTTTTAAGATTTATTTATTTATTTAAGATTTATTTATTTTTTAAATATTTATATTAAATATTTATATTTAATTAATTATAATATAAATATAAACAATTATATTTATATTAAATATTTAAAAATATATATTTAGGATTATTTATTTATTTGACAGACAGAGATTACAAGTAGGCAAGAGAGGCAGGCAGGGAGAGAGAGGAGGAAGCAGGCTCTCCGCGGAGCAGAGAGCCTGATGCGGGGCTCGATCCCAGGACCCCGGGATCATGACCTGAGCCGAAAGCAGAGGCTTTAACCCACTGAGCCAACCAGGCACCCCAAATTATTAGTTTCTTGCAGAGCATGCATTAATTAGCAAATCATAAATGGATAAGAGTCAGGGACCTACAAAATAAAGCTATAAATGCTTTATTTATTTATTTATTTATTAACTATTATTAATATATCATGTATAATTTGGTGAAGAAACTATCCCCCCCATTGGAGATTCTGTCCCGCTTTGTCAAAATTATTTGGCCATAGAGTTGGTGGTCCATTTCTGAGTTCTCTGTTCTGTTGCAGTGATCTATGTGTCTGTTTTTGTGTCAGTACCATACTGTCTTGATAATTATAGCTTCCTTCTAGAGCTTGAAGTCTGGAATTGTGATGCTGCCAGCTTTGGTTTTCTTTTTCAACATTCCCTTGGCTATTCAGGGTCTTTAATGGTTCCATACAAATCTTAGGATTATTTGTTCTAGATCTGTGAAAAAAGTTAATGGTATTTTGATAGGGGTTGCATTAAATGTATAGTCTATGCTAAGTAGCATAGACATTTTAACAATATTCTTCCAATCCATGAGCATGGGAAGTTTTTCCATTTCTTTGTGGCTTTCTCAATTTATTTCATGAGGGTTCTATAGTTTTCTAAGTACAGATTCTTTGCCTCTTTAGTTAGATTTATTCCTAGGCAGCTTACAGGTTTTGGTACAATTGTAAATGGGATCAACTCCTTAATTTCTCTTTCTTCTGTCTCATTTTTGGTCTAAGAAATGCAACTGATTTCTGTCCATTGATCTTATATCCTGACATTGTTGAATGCCTGTATGAGTTCGAGCAGTTTTGGGGTGGAGTCTTCTGGGTATTTAACATAGAGTATCCTGTCATCTGCAAAGAGTGAGTGTTTAACTTTTTTTGTCAGTTTAGGTGCCTTTTATTTCTTTTTGTTGTCTGATTGCTGAGGCTAGGATTTCTAGTACTATTTTGAACAGCAGTCTTTATAGTGGACATGCCTGCCATGTTTCTGACCTTAGAGGAAAAGCTCTCAGTTTTCCCCATTAAGAATGATATTTGCTTTGGGTTTTTCATAGATGACTTTAATGATATTGGAGCATGTTCCCTCTATCCCTAAACTTTGAAGAGTTTTAGTCAAGATAGGACGCTATACTTTGTCAGATGATTTTTCTGCATCTATTCAGAGGATCATATGGTTTCTGTCCTTTTATTAATGTGATGTATCACATTGATTGATTTGCAGATGTTGAACCATCTTGTAGCCCAGGAATAAATCCCACTTGGTCATGGTGAATAATCCTTTTAATATACTGATGGATCCTATTGGTTAGTGTTTGGTGAGAATTTTTGCATTCATGCTCATCAGGGATATTGGTCTGTAATTCTCCTTTTTGGTGAATTTTGGGATCAAGGTAATGCTGACTTCAAAAAGTGTTTGGAAGTTTTCCTTCCATTTTGATTTTTTTAAATGATTTTATTTATTCATTTGACAGAGAGAGAGATCACAAGCAGGGAGAGAGGAAAACAGAGAGGGAGAAGGAAGCAGGCTCCCTGCTGAGCAGAGAGCCCAAAGTGTGCTTAATCCCAGGACCCTGAGACCATGACCTGAGCCAAAGGCATAGGCTTAATCCACTGAGCTATGCAGGCACCCCCAAATTTTTTTTTTTAAAGCTTCAGAATAATAGGTATAAATTCTTAAAATGTTTAGTAGAATTCCCCTGGGAAGCCATCTGGCCCTGGAATCTTGTTTGTTGGGAGATTTTTGATTACTGCTTCAATTTCTTCCTTGTTAGGGGTCTGTTCAGGTTTTCTATTTCTTCCTGGTTCAGTTCTGGTAGCTTATATGTCTCTAGGAATGCATCAATTTCTTTCAGATTGTCTATCTTTTGACATATAGTGGCTCATAATGTTCTTATTATTTGTATTTCTTTGGTGTTGGTTGTGATCTCTCCTCTTTTATTCATGATTTTATTTATTTGGGCCATTTCCCTTTATTTTTTTATAAGATTGATAACCCCCTGGCCAGACTTATTATTTTTTTCATAGAATCAGCTCATTGTTTCATTAACTGTTCTACTCTTCTATTGGTTTCTATTTCATTGATGTTTTTTTCCTCTAATCTTTATTATTTCTTTTCGGCTGGGTTTAGGCTTTATTTGCTGTTCTTTCTCCAGCTCCTTTAGGTGTAGGTTTAGGTGTATTTGAGATCTTATTTCTTGAGAAAGGCTTGTAACACTGTATACTTCCTTCTTCAGATCATCTTTATACATCCCAAAGATTTTGAACAGTTGTGTATTCATTTTCATTTTTCCATGATTTTTAAAAAAATTTTTTTCTTTAATTTCATGGTTGATCCATTAATTCCTTAGTAAGATGCTCTTTAGCCTCCATGTATTTGAGTTCTTTCCAATTTCCTCTTGTGATTCCATCCCTTTCAAAGCACTGTGGTCTGAAAATACAGAGGGAATGATCCTAATCTTTTGGTACTGGTTGAGACCTAATTGACCCAGGATGTGATCTATTCTGGAGAATGTTCCATGTGAACTTGAGAAGAATGTATATTCTATTGCTTTAATACAGAATGTTCTGAACATATCTGTGAAGTCCATCTGTTCAAATGTGTCATTCAAAGCTCTTATTTCCTTGTTGATCTTCTGGTTAGGTGATCTGCCCATTGTAGTGAGAGGGGTGTTAAAGTTCCCTACTATTATTGTTTTATTGCTGATGTGTTTCCTTGATTTTGTTAATTGTTTTGTTTTTGTTGTTTGTTTTGTTTTTGTTTTTTTGTTTTTTATAGTTGTTGCTCCCATGTTAGGGGCATAGATATTTAAAAATGTTAGATCTTACTGATGGACAGACCCTTTAAGTATGATATAGTGTCATTCCTTATCTCTTATTATAGTCTTTGGTTTAAAATCTACTTTGTCTGATATAAGGGTTGCCACCCCAGCTTTCTTTTGATGTCCATAAGCATGGTAAATTGTTTTCTGCCACCTCTCTTTAAATCTTGGGTCTAAAATCAATGTCTTTGGACCTAAAATTAATCTCTTGCAGAAAGCTTATCAATGGGTCTTGTTTTTTATCCAATCTGATACTCTGTGTCTTTTAATTGGGCCATTTAGGCCACTTACATTCAGAGTAACTGTTGAAAGATATTAATTTAGTGCCATTTTACTGCCAGTAAGATGACCGGTATTGTATATTGTCTCTTTTCCTTTCTGGTCTATGTTACCTTTGGGCTCTCTCTGCTTAGAGAACCCCTTCCAGTATTTCTTGTAAGGCTGGTTTGGTGACTCGCAGGTCTTTTATTTTTTCTTTGTCTTAGAGGCTTTTTATTATTCCTTCTATTTTGAATGACAGCCTAGCTGGATAAAGTATTATTGGCTGCATATTTTTCTCATTTAGCGCCCTGAAAATATCATGCCAGTCCTTTTTGACCTGCCAGGTCTCTGTGGCTAAGTCTCTGGCTAATCTAATGTTTCTACTGTTTTATATTCCAGACCTCTTGTCCCAAGCTGCTTTCAGGATTTTCTCTTTGTCTGGGATTTTTAAGTTTTACTATTAGATGTCAGGGTATTGACTTATTTTTATTGATTTTTGAGAAGGATTATCTGTGCATTCTGGATTTTGTTGCCTGGTTTCTTCTCTAAATTAGGGACATTCTCAGCTATAATTTGCCTCAATGCACTTTCTCTCCCTCCTGCCTTTCCTCTTCTGGGATCCCAATTATTCCTCTGTTGTTTCACTTTATGGTATCACTTATATCTCAAATTCTTCCCTCATAATCTAGTAGTTGTTAATCTCTTTCCCTCAGCTTCTTTATTCTCCACCATTTGGTTTTCTATATTACTAATTCTCTCATCTGCCTCATTTATCCTTGCCCTTAGTGCCTCCATTTTTTATTGCACCTCATCAATAATATCCTTTTTGATTTTGACTTGGTTAAAATTTTAGTTCTTATTTTTTTCTCCAGAAAGGGATTCTTTAGTGTCTTCTATGCTTTTTTTTTTTTTTCAAGCCCAGCTAGTATCCTTATAATTGTTATTTTGAATTCTAGTCCTGACATCTTAATACTGTCCATATTGATAAGGTCCCTGGCAGTCATTACTGCCTCTTATACTCTTTTGAGGTGAGTTTTCCCATCTTGTCATTGTGTTCAGAGAAGAATAGATGAACAATAGAACAAAATAGTAAAAGGGCCACAACAACCCCCAAGAAATATACATTAAAGAAATCAGAAGAGCTCTGAAACTGGGGATGAAGGATGGGAGAATATAATCAGACAGGTGTGCAGAATAGAGCAATACACTGGATTCTGTGTGTATTTTGGTCTCTTTTTTTAGGAAACTAGATCCCAAAATTATAAAGAAAGAAAAACTTTTATATGTCCAAAAATTAAATACATTCTATCCTTTCATTGTAACTGTAAATGGAAATTAAAAACAAAAAAAGAGAAAGAAAACAACAACAAGAACAACAAAAGGAAGGGGTATAAACAGACAATGTATTGCTCTGTTCTGTTGACCTATCTCCTGAGTGTATTTGATCAGTTTGTTAGAGGAAACCACATCTCAAAATTGTAAAGAAAGAAAAATTTTTATATACAAAAACAAAATTAAACACATTGAGAGGCTAGAATGTAATTTTAAAGATGAAAATTGAAGAATATTTAAACAAAACAAAACAAACAAGAATATGATCAGGTAAGTGGATAGAAGAGTCATACATGAGATTTTGTGTTTATTTTGGTCTGTTAGAAGAAACTGAATCCCAAAATTATAAAGAAAGAAAAACTTAAATACAAAAATAAAGTTAAATGCAATGAAGAGATAGAATATGACTGTGAAAATGCAAATTAAATTTTTTTTTAGAAGGAATTGATAAGTCAGTTAAAATGAAAGAAGAAAAAAAATAAGAAAGAAAATTTAAAAAACTTTAAAAGACTAAAGAATCATGGGGGAAAATACTGTGAATTCATTGTGCTCTATTCCAGTAACACTGTAGCTTTCAGTTCTCATTAATCAGCAAGCTTGGTCTTGGCTGGATATTCTTGCTGATCTTCTGGGTGAGGGGCTTGTTGCATTGATTATCAAATGTCTTTGCCCCAGGTGGAAATGTACCACCCTTGCTAGGGGCCAGGCTAAGTAATTGGCTCCAGTTTGTGACTGAGGGTTTCTATCTCTGACACATGACCCTGTTTGGAGTCTCCAAACCCAGCAAACTCCTGTGTCACACTCCCTTGTTGCTCCTCCTGGAGGAGGAAGGGGAGTCTCCCTGGTTCTGACACTTGTTGGGCCCCTGCTTGAAAAACAGTGGGCTGACTATGCCACAGATCATGGTTTATGGCAACCCGTGATCTGAGAGCCCACTCCTGGGCTTACTCTTTGCAGCCAGCTTCCCTCCTCTGATGCCTGGGAGTTTTGCCATACTCAGGCACCTCTGTTCTTCCTGAGGATCCTGAGACCACACTGTCCCAGTGAGGGTTCCACCCCACTTAGCCACTACAGCAATATTCCTCATCCGAGCAGACTTGTGAAAGTTCTGATTTTGTGCTCCACTGATATATTACTTTCTGGTAGCTGGCTTACAGAATTTCTTTTCCCCTGTGGTTTGTTTCCCTATATATCACCCTGGATTCACTTCTCTGCACCTCCTACCTAGGAGAAAGTGGTTGTTTTTCTATTCTTAGAGTTGCAGCTATTTTCTTCTTCAACCTCTATTTTAGTTCACAGGTGTTCAGAATAGTTTGATAGCTATCTAGCTGAATTCCTGGGACCAGAGAGAATTAAGGTTTCCTACTCCTCTATCATCTTGGACTCTCCAAGTCCAAGATCATTTTAACCTAGCTATCATGCAGGCAATTTGTAACAAACAATTATAATAAAAGATTAAGCAATCTTAATCATACTTTAAGAAGTTCAAGGTGAGGGGCACCTGGTGGCTCAGTGGGTTAAAGCCTCTGCTTTCAGCTCAGGTCATGATCCCAGGGTCCTGGGATCGAGCCCCGCATCGGGCTCTCTGCTCCATGGACAGCCTGCTTCTTCCTCTCTCTCCCTGCCTGCCTCTCTTGCCTACTTGTAATCTCTGTTTGTCAAATAAATAAATAAAATATTTTTTAAAAAGTTCCAGTTCAAGGTGGTATCAAAATAACCAAAAAGAGAAACTCAGAACTTTAATACGTATTTCCAAAACAATATACAGACATTGGTGACTATTTTAACAGTTCTTTAATTTTTTGGTAAAGACTTTATTTATTTGAAAGATAGAAAGTGAGGGAGAGAGAGCACAACAGGGAGAGAGGGAGAAGCAAGCTGTCAGCCAAGCACGAAGCCCATTGTGTGGCTCGATCCCAGGACCCCAAGATCATCACCTGAGCCAGAGATAGACATTTGACTGAACCACCCAGGCACTACAGTTTACTTCTGGAAAAGTAGAACCTTAGCTCAATTTGTGAAAATATGTGGAATATGCCATCAATACCCTCATTTTAAAAGTAGGAGCTCAATACCTCTCTCTTCTGTCATGGATAGAGGGATAAAATAATCATGCATGTTTCTGAACAACAAAAAAATCCATGTTCTTATACAGATGAATAACAAATGGAGGTTTTTTTTTTGGCTTTTTTTTTTGAATACTCAAAGGCATTATAGCATAGACAATAAGAAAAATGGTCTACTTTCTTATCTTAGTTCTGTCACTTTCTACTGTGTGATATTCAGCAAGTTATTTATCTTATCATTTTTCTCATCTGTGAGATAGGAATGTTAGGTTCAAATTTCCAAGTTAAGAGCACAAAGTTAGTTAATATATGTAAAAGTCTGGAACAAACTCTCAATAAATGTTAATTATTAGTGGCATAAATTGGCAAACCAGGTACTTTGAAAGGAGCATGAAATAATGTGTCATCTCACTGTAGCCCATTTTTGTAAATGAAACTGTAGAGTGGGCATATGAGTAGGAGAGAGATAAATAAGTTTTTCAAACTACTTTCAAGGTGTTTCTGATCCCTCCTAATTTTTACATTGTACTCAGAGCTTAACTAGAAATTATTTGCTTTATTAAGCTATGTCCTCATCAATTAGTTCTATTATGAAAGAAATGCATCACCATAGAATTATGTTCTTCTTTTTCAGTAGTATAGGTCCTTGTTCACAATAAGAATCACTGATAGAAAGATAGCACTGTAAGATTTTTACATAAATAAGATTTCCCATATACATGTAAATAAATGAAATATATACACTTTCCATGTATATGTGAAAAAGAGTTCTTTAAGGGTAAAAAAAATAATTAATATAAAGAGACATAATGTTACTGCAGAAATCTTTTGAAATTTTTAGGGAAGTTCCAGGATGAATCAAACAATGTTGTTAGATATATTAAACTCCACTTTCTACTTACTTCCTCTGTGTCTTCTAGAGAGCAATTATGACCATAGATGGCTTCCTCAATTTAAAGGCAAGTAAGATGAAGTTTTGTCAAATTCTCAGGTGTGTTGAGAAAGAAGCCCTCAAACTTAAACCCTCAGAATTCAGTTGTATCTGGAAAACCCCAGACTTCCTGATTCTCTCTATTGAAACCAAGTACATTTACACAGTAAATTTAGGATACAACTGAGTGTCTAGATTTCGAATAACAACTTGCAAGCCTTGCTCTAATGACCTCATGACTTCTTATAATTCTTAACCAAATCCACTTAAGTTCTTGACAGTTCCAATACTATATATGTCATAAAGCACTTTCGGAGATTAAAAAAAAAGGGGGGGGGAGAAAGCAAGCAAGGAAGAGGCTTTAGAAAGAACAAGGAATTTTCAGAGTTGGGAAATTCCAGGAATAACACTTCAAAAAGAAGATAGTAGAAACTACTTTCCAAAATGCAAAATGCACATGCCTCATTTGAATTCAGATAATTTGATTCAGTAGTCACTTAATGAACACCTATTGTGCTCAGGGAAAGGAAAGGGCATTCAAAGACAAACGGTACACCCTGGGCTACACTCAGAGGAGGGCCTCTATCAGAAAACAAGTTATACTGAGTCTCTCCCTCTACCTTCAGGGAGTACTATAGAATGCTATTCTTTTCAGATGCTGTTTTCCTTGCTCTAGAGACAGCCTTGATGATCTTAGTCACACTTTAAGCCAGGTAAAGTGGTTTCACTGGCACTGCACTGGGTGCTGGGACCTATTATCAGTGTAAAATCAGATTTCAGATATGGGGGGAGGGGAAGCTCCCATCACAGGCCTGCGGTGATTAATGATTCATTAGTAATTTTTATTTGCTTTTAAAGCTTTGGTTTTTAAACTTGATGCACTGGTTGAATTTTAATTCATGTAATCACATTCTCTTATTCCTCAGCATTGTGGAATCCTTCCAAATACTGCCTGAAACCATTAAGTCATTTTGTTTAATTGAACAGCTTTTGATGCATGTTGTTTGAAAATCTGAACTGTAGTAAAAGACGAAGCGTACATTCTCATGAAACAGTTTACTGAGTACTTCCACCTCTTTGAGTCAAAGTTATAAAACATCCCTTTTTTGTGTGATTGATGAGGGAACAGAAGGCAAACTGAGGAAAAAGCACAAGCTGACATCCCACAACCACCTCCCTTTCCCTACTCCCCTGGGGAGGATAGGTGTGACCATTACTTTAGGAAACTCCCAAATTTCTTAATATCTTTTTTTTCTTTCCCTCTAGCAAAGCATTCTTAGCTTGACAATAGCAAGGCCTCCAGGATCCCGAGGGCCTTCTATAACACAAGAAAGTCCTTTTCAACACCTTCGTTTTTCTGTCCCTCCCTCAACTCAGTAGTATATAATCAACATTTCCTCACAATCCTAGTGCAGCAGCTCTTTCTGCCCAAGGTTCCTGTCCTTATGCTTTAATAAAACCTCCTTTTTTTTTCACCAAAGACCCTCAAGAATTCTTTCTTGGTCCTGGGCTCTGGACCCCAGCAACATTCTAAAATTATATCACGATGGCAAATCTGCTTTAGAAATCTATATCAGATACAAAATTAAGTCAAAAATAAAATATTCCCCTCTCAATCATTAGGATGATGAAAAGAAGTATACAGGAAAGAGGATTTTAATTGCTATTTCAATGGATAATGAACGTGGAAAGTTTTGCTTTGTTTTGTTTTTCATCTGGAAGAGGTGGCAAAATCATTTTTGTTTTGAATGGCAAGAACACAGTCTCAACTAGAATAGCCTATTAAAACCATCAATTCCCAACAGAAAAATCAATCCCCAAGTGTCTCCAGGCAAAGTGACTGGGTATTCCCTGTGCCTCTAGCATAGATGGATGGAAAGCAACAAGGATATGTGGTTGCCCTTGGGTTCCTGTGCCAGAAGCCAACTAAGCAGGTTCCAGGTCCTGGGTTTTTTGTCAAGAAACTGCTGCTGGTGCTGGGCCCTACTGGTTGTGTAGCTTGCTGGTTAGAGCCATACAGGTCTCTCATCTTGTCCATCCCAGAGTCCTGGACCTGGGCACTGGCCACATGGCCCTTGATCTGGAGTGACCTGGTTCCTATGGGATACATCCACACCTTGCCACTTGACCCTCACTTGGAGGGGGTGGCTTTCTCCAGAAGCCATAGGTGCTGAAGTCTACTCCCATCCCCAACTTCTGTGCTCACTGCTTTGAGATCTAGGATGCCATCCTTTGCCTCTTGCAGCAGCAACATGAAATTGGTGGTAAGCAGCTTCAGGCTCTTCTCACCCCAACCTGCATGCCCTTGAGGTACAGCAGTGATTGGTGCTACAGAGGCTGCACCTTGAAAGGCTGTGGCTGAGCTGCTGGCCTGCTTTGCCTGCTGGACTGACCTTGTAGGCTCTTCCACTCCCATCTTGTCCCCAGGACCCACTGTTGCCACCTCAGCCGTTCATCTGCCCCTCCTGAGACTACTTGCTGGGTGGCTCTGCAGCCTCCACTCAGCTGCCCTGGGCCCAGAGCAGGATGAAGGGTCACAGGCTCCTGCAAATAGTAAGTCCTGGACAGGCACCCACAGTACTCCTAGCAGCTCAGCACAAGGCCTCCAACCCTCCACAAGCCCTGGGAAGCCTGAATGAAGCCCAGTAAGGAGGGGTGGGGAAGTGAAAGCAAAAAGAAGGGGCAGGGAGGAGTAGGGGCTGAGTTTAAATTGCAGGAAGACTGAAGATCTTTAGTTTCTATTTTTCTGGGAAACATTATTTCTACTTCTTTGCTGAATGACAGCCTTGCTTGGTAAACTATTCTTGGTGGCATATTTTTCTCATTCAACATGTTAAACGTACACTGCCATTCTTTTCTGGCCTACCAAGTTTCTGTGGATAGATCTGCAAACTTTTATCTGTGTTCCCTTGTAGTTTAGGAAAACCTACCAAGTTTGTTGTTGTTGTTGTTGTTTGTTTTTGTTTTTGTTTTACCTTTCTGCTTTCAGGATTCTTTCCTTGTCTGTATGTTTTGTGAATTTGACTATGATATGCCTTCTTGGTAGCTGACTTTTGTTTTTAAGTTTAATGGGATTTCTCTGTGCTTCTTGGATTTTTATTTCTGTTGTCCTTCCCCAGATTAGGGAAGTGTTCAGGTATAATTCACTCAAATATCCCTTCTGCCCCTTTATCTCTCTTAATGTTCTGGGACTCCTATGATATGACTGTTATTATGTTTTAATAAATTTCTGAGTTCCCTAAGTCTACCTTTCTTTTACAGTTTTCCCCTCTTCTTTTCAGCTTTATTATTTTCCATAATTTTATCTTCTGTATCACTGTTTATGGGAATTCCTCCATCTTGTGAGTTTGGAAATTAAAAACAAAAACAAAAACAAAAAAAGTCTAGATTGTAGGCATTTTTTAGTTCACTTAAGAGAAGTTTACAGAAAAAAAATTAAAATTAAAATAATATAAAATTTTTTAAAAATTGCTCTTTTTGTACCCTCCTCCCCCCTAAAAAACACAAACATAAAGAAAGAAAGAAAGAAAGAAAGAAAGAAAGAAAGAAGGAAAGAAAGAAAGAAAGAAAGAAAGAAAGAAAGAAAGAAAGAAAGAAAGAAAGAAGAAACTCAAAAGGAAGCTAGATCCTGTTTCCTATAGAGCTGAAAGTTTGCAGCACTCTATGATCAGTAGACTCTGTGGTTATGTAAGGTTTGGTCTTCTGGGAGAGGGGTCTGCTGCTCTGATTTTCAGATGGACTTACCCTAGTGGAGGTGTGCCTGCAGGGTACATGGTGTAAAGGAGGATCACTGAAAGAGCCTGAAACCAGCAGGTAAAAAAAAATCCCTTAACCTCCAAAGGAAGACAGAACCCATTTGTAGCAAGTGGCTCTCATCTCAGCTTAGTGTTATTTTTCACTGAGGTGGGTCACTGATGGTTGGGGAGGGATGAAAATGGCTTTTCCCCACTCCTCTCTCGAGTGGGAAGCTTGTGCCTGCCACTCTTCAGGAAGCCCTCACAAATGAGCAAATACTCATCCCTGCCTTTTCTCTGGCTTCTGTCAGATCCCTGGCTTCACCCTATATTTGTCTAAACTGTCCACCTTCTAGGCACGGCAGCACTCCTGTGTTTTATCTGTGGCACAACTGGGTTTCAAAATCCCACACTTCAGAAAACTCCACAGGGTAGACTCACACTGATCCTCTGGGGAAGGGTGTCACAGTGCTGTGGGTGGTTCTGGCTTGTCCCAGAAACAGTTGCATGATGGCCCAGCGGTTTGGAATTTATGGTAAATAAAACACACAGCCAATGCCAGGGTTCACTGCCTTCAGCCAGCATCTTTGTACCTATGCTGGTAAACAGGGTGGTTCAACAGTGCTTGCAGGGTCTTTTGCCCTGGGAGGGGCCATTACCACCTCTACCAAATGTACTCCAAGCAGAGGAACTGCTTCTCTCTATGTGACCACGCGGCCTGCTCCTGGGGCTCTACCCTTCTTCCGCACCAGAGTACTTCCAAGCACAACTGTGTATATGAAGTTTGAGACTCTGTATTCTACTGTTAAAAAAAACCTGGCAGTATTTAAACCCTCTCCTTTTCCCCATCAATGGTTTTTGGGAACAGTTTTCTTCTGCAATCCCCTGTGTGTGTTTTCATTCTTTTTTTCCTCTTTCCTTCCCTCTCTCCCTACTCTCTTCACTATCAGGGTTCCCTCCCCTCCCCAGTGCCTGTGGCTCTTTTCTCCTCCAAGTCAACTGTCTGCAGCTCTTATATTCTACAGGTTATTTTTTTTTTTTCTGCTTGTAGACATCCAGCTTTGTTTTGTAATACCTCTGATCAATTTCTTGGGTGCTAAGATTGATTTAACACTTGTCTAGCTGTGTTTGAGGGAGCAGGTAAGCTTAGGGTTGCCCTATTCCTCCATCTTAAACTAGAAAGCCATGATTAGTGTACTTTTAATCCCCTTCACCTGTTTCACCCGACTCCAACCCTCCACCTCCCCTGTGGTAACCACCAGCTTCTCTCTATATGAGCTATTTATTTCTTTTTCCTTGGTTCATTTGTTTTGTTTCTTAAAGTACATATGTGTGTGAAGTAACATGTTCTTTGTTTTCTTGATTATAGTTTTGATTTGCATTTCCTTGATGAGTAATGTTGAGAGTCTTTTCAGGTGTCTGTTGGCCATCTGTATGTCTTTGGAGAAATGTTGGTTTGACTTTTGCTCATTTTTAAATTGGATTTTTATTTTTTATTTACTTTATTTTATTTTATTTATTATTATTATTATTATTATTATTATATTTATTTATTTATTTATTTATTTATTTTTTGCTGTTATGGTGTTGAGTTGTATAAGTTCTTTATATATTTTGGATCCTAGCCCTTTAGCAGATATATATATATAGCATATATATATATATATATATATATATATATAGCAGAAGATATATTGCAAATATCTTCACCCATCCTATAGGTTACCTTTTAGTTTTGATTGTTTCCTTTGATGTATAGAAGCTTTTAATTTGATGTAGTCCCAATGGTTTATTTTTTTATTATTATTATTTTTCCAATGGTTTATTTTTGCTTTTATTTCCCTTGCCTCAGGAGACATACCTAGAAGAATGTTGCTGATACCAGAAAAATTACTGTTTGTGATTTCTACTAGGATTTTTTGTGATTTCGGGTCTTATTTCTAGGTCTTTAATACATTTTGAGTTTATTTTTGTGTTTAATGTAAAAAAGTGGTTCAGTTTTATTATTTTGTAGATAGTTGTCCAATTTTCCTAGCACCACTATATGAAGAGACTGTCTTTTTTCTATTGCATGTTCTTCCCTCTTTGTTGAAGATCAATTATATAATTGTGGGTTTATTTCTGGGGTCTATTCTGTTCTGTTGATCTTTGTGTCTCTTTTTGTGCCAGTACCATGTTTTGATTACGATAGCTTTGTAGTAGATCTTGAAATCTGGGATTGTGATACTTCCAGTTTTGTTCTTTTTCAAGATTGCTTTGGCTGTGCAGGGTCTTTGGAGTTCCACACAAATTTTTGGATTACTTGTTCAGTAATCTCTCTGTCTCTCTCACACAATTAAACAGATCTTTAAAAACAACAACAACAACAAGAACAAAAACCCACAGCAGACAAGAATACACTTTCCAGAAAGACTATCTTCACAGTAGAGAGAGATAAGGAGTTTCCCAGATAAACAAAATAGTTCATCACCACTAACCTAGTCTTATAAGAAATGTTAAAGGGACCTCTTTGATGGAAATGAAAGACTGTAAGCAGGAGTAAGAAAAGTAGGAAGCGCAAAAGCAGTGAAATTAAGTATATCTATAAAAATCCTTTTATTTGTTCTGTGAAAAATTCTATTGGTGTATTGATAGGGATTACATTAAATCTGTAGATTGGTTTGGGTAATATAAACATTTTAAAACTCATTGTTCTCCCAATCCATGAGCATGGAATATCCCCATTTATTTGTATTGTCTTAAGTTTTTTTCATCAGTGTTTTACACTTTTTAGTGTACAAGTTTTTCACCTCCTTGTAAGTTTATTCCTAGGTACTTTTTTTGGGGGGGTGCAATTGTAAATGGGACTGTTTTCCTAAATTTTCTGCTACTTGATCACTAGTGTATTGAAATACAACAGATTTTGCATATTGATTTTATATCCTGTGACTTTACTGAATTTATTTATTCTAGTAGTTTTTTTGGTGGACCCTAGGTCATCTACAAATAGAGTGAGTCTTTGATTTTGTTGTTGTTGTTGTTGTTGATTAATTGCTGTGGCTAGTATTTCCAGTACTATATTGAATAAAAATGGTCAAAGTAGACATCCTTGTCTTGTTCTTGATCATAAGGGAAAAAAACAAAACAAACAAATAAACCCCCTGTTATTTGCCTTTGTGTATGATATTATCTGTGGGGTTTTCTTTTAAGCCTTTTATTATTTTTGTACTTTGACAAATGCTTTTTATGCATCAATTGAAATCATCATATGGCTTTTATTCTTTCCTTTGTTAATGTGACATGTCACATTGATTGATTTGTTGTGAATATTGAACCACCCTTACATTCCAGAAATAAATCCCACTTGATCATGGTGAATTCTTTCTTTTTTTTTTTTAATGTACTGCTGGATTTGGTTTGCTAAATTTTGTGGAGGATTTTTGAATCTATGTTCATCAGAGATATTGGCCTAGTTTTTTGTAATATCTTTATCTGTAATATCTTTTTTATTTTTTATTTTATTTATTTATTTGTTAGAGAGAGAGACAGCACAACCAGGCAGAGTGGCAGGCAGAGGCACAGAGAGAAGCAGGCTCCCCACTGAGCAAGGAACCCAGTGTGGGACTCCATCCCAGGATCTTGGGATCATGAACTGAGCTGAAGGCAGTGACTTAACCGCCTGAGCCACCCAGGCATCCCTATCTGTAATATTTATCAGGGTTTACTGTTGTAGAATGAATCTGGAAGTTTCTCTTACTCTTTTTGGAATAGCATGACAATAATAGATGTCAACTCTTCTTGTAATATTTGGCAAAATTCACCTGTGAAGCTGTCTGGTCCTGGACTTTTTTTGTTGGGATTTTTAAATTATTATTATTATTATTATTATTATTAATTTTTTATTGCTTCAGTTTTACCGCTGATAACTGGTATGTTCAAATTTTCTATTTCTTCTGGTTTCACCTTTGGTCAGTTGTTTCTAAGAAATTTGTCCATTTCCTCTAGGTTGTCCAGTTTGTTGACAAGTAATTTTGTATAATAATTTCTTATAATGTTTTGTATTTCTGTGGTGTTGGTTCTTATTTCTCCTTTCATTTTTGATATTGAATTCACTATCTTTTATTTTTAATGCCCAGGTAAAGGTTTATAATTTTCTTTTTTTAATCAGCTTTTTGGTTCACCTGTTGTTTTTTTTGTGTGTGTATGTGTGTGTGTGTGTGTGTGTTTTAAGTGTGATTCCTAATTGGTTAGCAATTCATATAAAGGATATATCTGTTCTATTGGGCTTAGCATACAAGTGCTAAAGACCTTTTTAATCCAGAATCTTAAGCAGCATTCTGTGGAAAAATTTGACCATTCTGAACCAATGGAGAATGAGATATGGAGGATACAAGAATGTAGGGGAGGGGTGCCTATGTGATTGAGTCGACTGAATGCCCATCTCTTGATTTCAGCTCAGGTCCTGATCTCAGGGTCACAAGAATAAGCCCCATGAGGGGCTAGCACTCAGTATGGACTCTGCTTGTCCCTCTCCTACATCTCTCCTATTTAAAATAAATACATAGTCTTAAAAAAAAAACTATGAGAAAAAAAACACAAAATAATGCCCCTGTTTCACTCAAAAACAAATAAACATTATGTCCCTCCCTTGTTAGATAATACACATATAAGTACTCCCAAATATCCACATGCTAAATGCTGGGCTGAGGCAGGATGATCCAAAGAAGGAAAGCAGAGGAAGGTCTGAATATCTATCTCAAAGGATGGATGTTTCAAAAACAAAACAAGATATAATTAATTAGAAATTAACCTTCCTCATGACATACTTGTGGGGGTAGAGATTCATGGCAAAGACAGAAAGTCATAGAAATTGAGAAGCATATACACAATTAAGAAGCATAAAATACATTACTATGAAACACATTTTTAAAAATTAATGGACTTTTTAAAAGCAGTTTTAGGTTTATAGGAAAACTGAACAAACAGTACAGATAGTTCCTATATTGCCCCTCATTACCACTCCCAAACAAACTAGTTTCTCCTATTAACATCTGGCATTAGTATGGTACATTAGTTACAGCTGATGAATGAAAACTGATATTTTACTAACTAAATTGTCTGCTTTATTAACTAAATTGTCAGATTTCACTCTTTTTTGTATATTTTGTGTTTTGCCAAATGCATCTTATAGTATTATATGAATAGTTTCACTGCTTTAAACATGCCCTGTTTTCCACCAATTCAGCTCTCTCCAGTCCCTGGTCATCACTGATCCTCTCTCTCTGATTTTCCTCTTCTCAGAATGTCCTTTAGTTCAAACACTACAGTACACAGGTTTTTTTGTTTGTTTGTTTTGTTTTTTTAATACTGGCTTTTTACTTAGCAATAGGCATTTGTTTCTTTCATGTCTTTTCAAATCTTGATGGTTCACTTATTACTGAATAATATTTCACTATATGAAATGTCACTGTTTGTTTATCCTTGAACCTACTGAAGAATGCCTTTATGGTTTCCAAGTTGGGATAATCATAAAAAAGCTGCTATAAGCATCTACATGCAGATTTTTGTGTGAAAAGAAGTTTTTAACTTATCTGGGAGTACAACTGCTGGATCATATGGTTAAATGATGTTTATTTTCATAAAGAATTGCCAAGCTATCTTCCCAATTGGCTGCATGATTTTTCTATTCCCACCAGCAATGAATGGGAATTCCTGTTGCCCCACATTTTTCTTAGTATTTAGTGCTGTGTTTTCAATATTAGCATTCTAATTATGTAGTGGTATTTCATGGCTGTTTTAACTTGAAATTTCTTAATATATGATATTAAACATCTTTTCATTTCTTTAGTTTCCATCTGAATATTTTCTTGGATGAGGTCCAGATCCATTCATTTTTAAAATTCAGTTATAAACTGAATGTTTGTGTCCTCTTAAAATTTATGTGTTGAAACCTTTTTTTTAAAGATTTTGAGCAAGAGAGAGAAAGAGAGAGATTGAGAGCAAGCATGAGAGCACAATCAGGGGGAGCAGTAGAGGGAGAGAGAGAGAAGGGAGCCTACTGAGGGGGTTAGTCCCAGGACTCTAGGATCATAATCTGAGCTGAAGCAATGGACTGAGTCACCCAGGCACAACCTCCCTATATTCTTAAAAAGATTTTATTTATTTGACAGAGAGGGAGAGTTTTGAAACACTTTTTTGGGGGGTGGGAGACCTTTTATATTTGAGCTTATTCTTAATTTATTTTTTAAAACACTACTACAGTTGAATATTAAAACAACAACAACAAAAAAAAACAAGTAGTGAGTGTGTTATGACTGTAATCCTATACTCACTACTACATAAAAAATGCCAGAAGTGTTATTCACTAGCCCCATTAAGAGGTCTGATAATAAACATCATCCTAGGGGTGCTGTCAATTATCTTCATATGCTTTTCCATTGCACTGGCAGAGTCTTTCCTGATTTGAATCAAGATGATGGTGTTGGGAGCTTGAGTGAGTTATTAGAATTTGATGTTTTACAGGTGGAGTCCTGATGAATGAGATTAGTTCCCTTAAAAGAGTCATGAGAAGAGCTTGTCACCTCTGCTCTTCTCTCCACTACCTGAGAACACACACAGACTCTATAATCCAGAATTTGGAGGAGGGCTTTCACCAGAACCGCACCATTCAGGCTCAGGGATCTCAAACTTCCACCCTCCCGAAATACGAGGAATACATTTCTGTGCTTTACAAGACATCCAGTTTATGGTATTTTGTTAAAGTCAGCTGAGTTCACCAAGGAGAAAGATCAAAATGTTTGCTGATTTAACCAAATACATTATATAACTTATGTTGTCTTCAAAGGATAGGTATTGGATTAGAATAATTTGAAGATGTGTGATGATGCTTCCAGTAAATAATTTTAGTAAAAATGTTATGTTGTGTGCTACATTGCAGGAAAATATTGTGAGTCATGAGAGCCATCAGAAAATTAATATTAGGTATCATTTCATCTTCACAGAAACACATCCACTGGTTCTAGTTTGAAAATACAATACTGAGATTTCCAGTATTTCAATTGACACAATTATTGCCAAGAAATGACAAGGTTTTTAGAAGTGAATACCTAATGAACAGACTGTTTTAAACTAAATGGCATTACATGCAGAATGTTCTAACTCACCCCTTGTTTTGTATGCATATGAGCAAAATACCATATTTTACTTAAGAATTATTCCAGTTTGGCAGAGATTACTGCTATTTTTTTCATCTCTTAAATGTGATATCTGTACAAATATTACTATGGGATTTTTTTTTTCTGATGGCTTAAATGCCACTGCAGAATATAACTATATGGCAAAAGGAAATGCACCATTATGATAACTGTAAGAAATTGTGAGGAACTGACTTGTTCATGGATGTTAGTGAAGTTAGTGCCCTTGCCTAAGACACACAAGAGAAAGTGAGAACACCCAAGGACTCTTGATCAAGGACTATTTTTTGATCATAAAATTAGAAGCATTACTTTTAATTTCATTTTGCTTCTTCTAGTAACACAATATATTGGGTTTGTTGTTTAAAAATAACTACCTTTCAAAAAATTCTTATATTTTGGATTAAACTGCCAGTTAGAGAAAATTTTAAGAATATTTTCTAAATTGTACACCTGAGGGACGCCTGGGTGGCTCAGTTGGTTAAGCCGCTGCCTTAGGCTCAGGTCATGATCCCAATGTCCTGGGATCGAGTCCCACATCGGGCTCCTTGCTCAGCAGGGAGCCTGCTTCTCCCTCTGCCTCTGCCTGCCTCTCTGTCTGCCTGTGCTCCCTCTCTCTCCTTCTCTCTCTGACAAATAAATAAATTTTAAAAAAATTAAAAAAAAATAAATTGTACACCTGAAAGTAATATTGCATTGTATGCTAACTGGAGTTTATTTTTTTAAAATATTTTATTTATTTATTTGACAGAAAGAGATTACAAGTAGGCAAGAGAGGCAGGCAGGGAGAGAGAGGAGGAAGCAGGCTCTCCGCGGAGCAGAGAGCCCGATGCGGGGCTCGATCCCAGGACCCCAGGATCATGACCTGAGGCAAAAGCAAAGGCTTTAACCCACTGAGCCACCCAGGAGCCCCTGCTAACTGGAGTTTAAATAAAAATTTTTTAAAAATAGAGCAGTTAAAACCCCCCATCCCCCCAAAAACATATTTTCCACTGACCACGTTCTGTGCCTTAATGAGTGTCTTCTAGTAACTTATTTTAAAACAGACTATAGAATAGAATATGTTAATATTTCAAGTTATGAAATATTTTAGAAAAAGGAATAAAGCACATCTGAATACCTGTTGTTATGTTTTGATCCTCTGAAAATTTTTGACATAATTTATTTTACATAGTTAGACATTTATATAACATTTCCTAAGCACCATTTTTCCTATTTTTCTTGGGGCACTTCATTACAAATGATGAAATGGTTGCTATAGGACTACCAAGATAGACATGCTAGGTAAAAATAATTAAAGCAGGATTTCACCATTTCCATATTAAAGCTATATAACAGCCTTTTAAAATAGCAATTATTTCTAATTTGGGAATGCTAAATTCCTTTTAAATATGTTAGTTCATCTAATAATTCCTTTTCTGAAAGGTGATCCCCACTTTTTCAAAAGTAAAATTGATAAAAGAGCAATAAAATAATTAATGATTCATTTAGGGACTTTTCTCTTTGATGGTGGTATTTACCCTTGTGAGCAGATGATAACAATATTGTAATAATTTCTTAAGATTTTTTTGTGATTGTCAAATTACAAAGAATAGGATAAAGAAATGAAGCCAGACATGAACATCTGTACTTCAGGAAAATAAACATAAAAGTCATATCAATATTCAGGTTTCAGGTATTCAAATGTATTTTGTTTACTTCAAATGTATAATGAACCCAAAATTAATTTAATCCAGGATAATATATCAGAGCAGATAAATATTTTGAACATTAATTTCCTGCCTTCCTAATTCTGTTAAAGTAGCAGAGTCAGTGGAGTACAGATACAAACTCTGCTAAAGCTTTAAGAACACATAGTAATGAAAGATTAGATTTTCTCCCCACATCTCAATATGATATAATATCTATAAGAAAGGTGATATTCTGAGATGTCTGCATTGAACTTTTATGAACAGTGAGAGAATAACAATGAAACATTTTTTGTAAACAAAAGAAAACTTTAGTTTCAACAGTTTTTAAAAAGGCTAAAAAATCATACTTTGGGTAAAAAATAAGAATATAAATTCACTATGGTCTAGAAACAGTGGTAGGTAGCTGTTGAAGTTCTGAAGCTCCAAAGCATAAAACATAAGTGTCAAGACTTAGATAAACAAAACTTATAAACTATCTAGTGATAGATATATGAGTTTTCAAATAAAAAATGTTATATAAAACACCTATTTTTGCATGGAGTACTGGGTGTTGTGCATAAACAATGAATCTTGGAACACAGAAAAAATAAAATTAAGCTAAAGAAAAAGAATACCTATTTTTAAGAGGCATCAATAAAAGATGGGAGTAAACAAGGTTCGTAGATAGGAAAGTTTATCATTATTTATAAATTAATCAATAAATTTAGTGTAAATCCAATAAAAACCGGAGCTTTTGTTACTGAATTATAGAAGTCTAAAATTCATATGGAAGAATAAATAAATGTGAGAGAACAAATAAGTCAAGGTGTTTAGGTTCCTTATCACCAATCAATTCAGAATATAAACTTGGGATAATTAAACTAGTTAGATAAGAATAGAAAAATAGAATCTATCAGGATACTGAAGGCAGATACAAATTCATCTATACATGGATACCTGGTTGACAAGGCTCATCTTAGGAACAGAGGAAGAGAGATTACCCCACTAAGTTGGTTTTAGAAAGCCACAGGACAAAGTCATTCCCACTGTAACAATAAACTAAAGTTAATCTATAAAAGCATAATTCACTATGCAGCCCAAAGAGAGTTGAGATTGTACAACTAGCTGTACTAAACTCTAGCAGGTGACAACTTCCTGTAATGAAGATGGGATATACCCAATGTTTCTATTTTTTCTTAAGCTTTTATTTGTTTATTTGAGAGAGAAAGAGAGTGAACAGAGGGATGAGCAGAGGGAGATAGAATCTCAAGTCAACTCCATGATGAGCAAAAAGACTTATGTAGGGCTTAATCCCACAATCCAGAGATCATCACCTGAGCTGAAATCAAGTTGAATACTTAACCAACTGAGCCACACAGATGTCCCTCACTGCTTATTGTTTGATAGAACATAGGAGGAAGAGATAGTGATTGAAAAACTGGGTAAGATGAACTCAGCTAGAATCCTGAATATTTCTTATAGGCTAAGTGCTTATTAGCATGACATCATAGAAAAACTGGAATCCTTAAAACACAAGGAGAGCCCACATTCATCCACAGTTGTTACCCAAAGGACTTAACTGGATGCTGAATAGGAAGACCGAGAACAGACCAGGAGGCTTAAGAGAGTTTCTTCAGAAAAAGAGCAAATAATTAGCCAGATCCTTGTCAAATGCAGGGCAAAAATCTTAAGCTACCCATGGAGGAACAGAAAACATTATTGTCCCCTGCCCCCACTCCTGACATAAGCAATGATTCATTGCCTCCTGGGGAGGTTTAAGGATCTCCCAAAGTCAAGGGAATTCTCTCCTGTCCCTGGTCCCAGGCAAAAGTGAATGCCACTCTGGGAAATGTCCAATAAAATCTGTCTGTCTCTTAAAGAGGCAGAAACACTGCCTATGCCAGGAACTTGCACTGATACAAACTAGAGATCTGCTAATACTGGGGAGAAAAAGAAAAGTATCCACCCAAGATCGACCACTGATAAAAGGGCTAAGTTTCCTTGCTATGCGAAAGAGAGGCCAAGAGACAGAGAAAGCAACAGTGCTGAGGCTCAGGCACAGAGGGTTTACCTAAGATAGGAGCTGAACTAGAAAAGCAGAGAACCCATCTGCTTAACACAATTAACAGCAATCTATCACTAGAAGAATGGTAAAAACAAACCCAAAAGGAATGGACTCTTCAGTGTAGTTAGGCAGGGCATGAATTTATTGGAGCAGTAACCCTGAGAAAAACTCTCTGGCAAGGGGCACCCAGGTGGCTCAGTGGGTTAAGCCTCTGCCTTCAGCTCAGGTCATGATCTCAGGGTCCTGGGATTGAGCCCCCCATTGGGTTCTCTGCTCAGCAGGGAGCCTGCTTCCTCCTCTCTCTCTGCCTGCCTCTCTGTGTACTTGTGATCTCTGTCTGTCAAATAAATAAATAAATAAAATCTTAAAAGAAAAAACTCTCTGGCAAATCCAGGACCATCAATGAAATCAAGATTAAACAGCCTACTAAGAGTTAAAATCTGTGATAAATTTGAGATAACTATAGATACAACAAAACCTCAAGCACAGCTCAACTACTGCTTAAATTGACTACAATATATAATAGCCTAAGCAATGAAGAGATATGCCCATTTATGTAAATACTACTTACTCTAGTCTCTAACTTCTACACACATTGCTCTGCATTCAAAAATATTTAGAGATGGGTTGCCTGGGCAGCTCAGTTGGTTAAACACCTGCCTTTGGCTCAAGTCATGATCCAGGGGTCCTGAATTGCATCAAGCTCACTGCTCAGTGGGGAGTCTGTTTCTCCCTCTCCCTCTGACACCTATTCATGCACTCTTTCTATCTCAGAAAAATAAATAAAACCTTCAAAAAATTAGTTAGATAGAGCCAACATAGACAGGGGGAGGGGGGGCATGGTGTAGAGGAGCAAGCAAAAGTGATTCATTGCCAGGGATAAATATATCCACAAAACCACAGCCAGAAGTTAGATAGAGCCAACACGGGGGGGGGGGGGGGTTGAGGAAACAGAGTGATTCATTGATTCATTGCCAGTGATAAATCTATGAACAAAGCAACAATCGTAAGTTGCCCAGATAGTGAAGCTTTAAAATATATACAATAAAATACTGTAATAAATCTAGTGGAAAAGGTAGGCAATATATAGAAATATACGAACAACTTTAGCAGAGAGATAGAACATTAAAAAAGGTAAAATGAAAATAATAGAAACCCAAACTAGATTATAAGGGAAAAAGTCATCAAACTTGAAGATTAGTAAATATAAATTATAATTGAAAGCTAAAGCAAAAATAAAATAAAATAAAAATAAAAAGCAGGTAGTGATTCAAAGGGGCACGTACACCCTAATCTTTATAGCAGCAATGTCCACAATAGACAAACTATGGAAAGAACCTAGATGTCCATCAACAGATGAATGGATAAAAAAGATGTGGTATATATACACAGTGGAATACTATGCCCATCAAAAGAAATGTAATCTTGCCATTTTCGATGACATGGATGGAACTAGAGGGTATCATGCTTAGCGAAATAAGTCAATCAGAGAAAGACAACTATCATATGATCTCCCTGATATGAGGAAGTAGAGATGCAACGTGGAGGGTTTGGGGGGTACGAAAAGAATAAATGAAACAAGATAAGATTGGGAGGGAGACAAACCATAAGAGACTCTTAATCTCACAAAACAAATTGAGGGTTGTTTGGGGGGAGGGAGAGGGTGGTGGGGTTATGGACATTGGGGAGGGTATGTGCTATGGTGAGTGCTGCGAAGTGTGTAAACCTGGTGATTCACAGACATGTACCCCTGGGGCTAATAATACATTATATGTTTATAAAAAAATAAAAATAAATTTTAAAAAAGCAGATAAACCAACATAGTATACAAGTGCTAAAGGTCAAAACTACATATAATAATTGTTGGAACACAACTTGGATCCTCGCCAGTGTGACTGGAGTCCTGTCCCATCCTGTGAGAAAACTCCAGGAGATGGAGGGCAAGAATCTTCCTGGGCCCACACCCAGAATTAACATGGGAGGATCCCCCAGAGTGCTTTCATGTCCTGCTTTAGATGGATCTGATAAGTGTGGAGAAACTGTAACTTGCTCTCATCATTTAAAACTAAGAGATAATCGGTGTTCACTTGTTCACTTGATTGCTTGCATGTAGATCACATCTCACATGCAGTTCACGTCCTGCACACAAATCCATACCCTGTTTTGTAATCAGATCTTGTGTAAAGTATAAAAGAAGCGATTGTAAGAAATAAAGTTGTCTACTGCTCATCAGTCAGTAGTCCCCCCCATCACTTTGGCTCTCATCACCAGGATCCCCACCTCACGAAGGTGACAATAATGGCGCTATATATACATATGTGTGTGTATTTATGTATATATATACATATATATATATATATGTGTGTGTGTGTATATGTGTGTGTATTTATGTATATATATACATATACATATGTGTGTGTATATGTGTGTGTATTTATGTATATATATACATATATATGTGTGTGTGTATATGTGTATTTATGTATATATATACATATACATATATATGTGTGTGTGTGTGTGTGTGTGTGTGTGTGTATATAATTTATTTATTCATGAGAGACAGAGGGAGAAGCAGGTCCCCTTCTGAGCAAGGAGCCCTATGCAGGACTCAATCCCAAAACCCTGGGATCAAGACCTGAATGGAAAGCAGAGTTCCAACCAACTGAGCCATCCAGGTGCCCCCACATGTATTTTTGGTTCTCTCTTTCTCTCTCTCTCTCTCTCTCTATATATATATATATATATACACATATATGTGTGTGTCTGTGTGTATTTGATTATCTATATATCTGTCTATCTACATATATATAGAAAGTCTCAAGGGAGAAGAGAAAGAAAAATTGGGAAATATTAGAAGAGATAATGTCCAAGATTTGTACAAAATTATGGAAAGATGACAAACCACAAATTCAAGAACCTCAGCTATCCACAAGGAAAATAAAAACAGACATAAACAAAAACTCTAACATCAAACAAAAATGCAGTTACAGAATAAAACCAAACAAAACATTGGGTACTAAAAAAGATACAAATGTTAATAGATTTATCAGAAATATGCAAGCCAGGGGCACCTAGGACATGGGTGGTTCAGTCAGTTAACTGTCCAACTCAGCTCAGATCTTGATCTCAATGTTGTGAGTTCAAGCCTTGCATTGGGCTCCATGCTTGGTGCAGAGCTTACTTGAAAGAAAGAAAAGAAAAAGGAAAGAAAAAGATAAAAAATAAAAAAAGTTGACTTAGAAGGCCATATCTAGCAAAGGTATATTTCAAAAGATAGAGATGAAGTAAAGGTATTTTCAGACAAATTAAGGTGAGAGAATTTGACAGTAGACCTATGGTAGAGTAAAAAATAAAGAGTTCAATGGTCAAAAAATGATGCCAAATAGAATTTTTTTAAATTTTATTTATTTATTAGACAGAAAGATCACAAGTAGGCAGAGAGGCAGGCAGAGAGAGAGGAGAAGCAGGCTCCCTGCTGAGCAGAGAGCCTAATGTGGGGCTCAATCCCAGGACCCTGGGATCATGACCTGAGCCGAAGGCAGAGGCCTTAACCCACTGAGCCATCCAGGCACCCTGCCAAATAGAAATTTAAATCAACTCAACAAAATGAGGGTAGACATGGCAATATTTATAGTAAATAAAACAATCTTCTATTTTTCTTTTAAAAGATAACTATCCCAAGGAAAAGTTATAATAATATAGCATGCAGTCATTACATATGAAGCAGAAGTGTAAATTATGGGAAGAAGGAAACTGAAGTATCTAGTTGTAAAATTATCATATGAGGCATGAAGTGTCATAAAATTTGAGGGTATAGTGTGATGAGCAGAAGACGTTTACTGTGTACCCTAGAAAATCACTAAAAAATAAATCAGAATTAAGAGAAAAAGATTAAAATGACTAAAAAACTCAATTAATCCCCAAATCGTAAGGAGACAAGTAAACATAGGAATATTGGGGGGAAAAAATAGTAACCTGAAATACAATCATATTATAGTAAACCTGAATATTAGAAAAAACAGAGTTGAAGCAGAGATTGTCAAAATGGATTAAAAAATCAACAATCTCTATATGCCGCTTAAATGATCCACTTTACATATAGACAGACATCAGAAGTGAAAGGATAGAAATATATATAGCACATAAACACTAAAGCACAAGAGAGCTAGAAAACATATTTTACTATCACATAAAATAACTTTAGCCCAGAGATCTTTACATAGATATAAATAGGAATTTCATGAAGTTTCTAGATGATAAGTACATTAGAAAGACATAACAATTCTAAATACTATGCAATAAACAGGTATTTATAATACATAAAGCCAAACTGACATAACTTATTTAAAAAGATAGAGAGAAGTTTACAAAAGTATTTGGTTACCTCATCATTCTTCTTTCATCATTTATAGAAAAATGTAAAAGAAATATGAAAAAAGGTAGAACATTTGAAGAACACTGTCAGCCAAAGGAATGTAATTGGCATTTATAGAAAATGTTCAAACTCCAAGTTTATTTAACTATCACTTGAGGTTGTCTTTGCTCTTCTACACAGTATAATATGGACGTTCTTGTACATCTCTACATAAGCCTATATATGAATATATATTTTTAAATAGAGGATTATCAAGATCATCTGGTATGCATAAGTAAAAGGTAAATTTTTTGCCAGTTTATATTATAGAAACAGTAAATTCTAATTTTATTTTATTTTAATTTATCCAATTCATCTCCCCTAGTAGTTGTTAAAATATTCCCTAGTTCACTGCCCTGTTTCTGATCTTCTCTTTCTTGAGTGTGTGACTTGATTGTTTTATGCAAGCCTGCAGTAAAGCGTCCACTTGTATCTTTGAAACAGTATAAAAATAATTGTGGTTCTGCCTTCCTTTGTTTTAACACAGAGCTGAAGTATTTAACTCAGAGTTTTTGTCTCAACAATTTTTCAGGCATTTTTATCAAAATGATGAGTTTCAGATACTTTTTATATTAGAATGACTCTTATTCATGTTTCTAAAGTCCTGAACTATATGTCTGTATGGTGTCCATTGGCTCCTAAATATTTTGCATAATCCCCTCTCTGGCCTCAGTGATCATCTACTGGGTCAAAAGAACAATATCTATGTTATTATAGAAGTTAGTGATTATAACATGATTAAAATCAGTTCCTTAGCTTCAGCATGTTGAGATTGACATTTTAGCCATTTCATGCAATTCTTTGTTTATGCAATAAACAGAGCAGAAATCTAATTTGGGGGGCAAATACATCTACTTTCTTTAAGGTTTAGATACACAAATACATTTTAATGTGAGAGAACATAAAAGCATTCTAAACATGATAATAAGATGATGGTAAAGGAGACTCATTGAACAAAATGAAAAAGAAGGTTTCTTGTTTTAATTAGACCCCAATTGTTTGCCCACTGTACTGAGAGTCTATTAAAGATTTTTTTCCTTATCTGCTCCAATTCTTGTACATAAGAAGGCTATTATAGTGAGTTTAGAAATTGCTAAAAATTAATGTCTCAGCTTTCATTAAGATTGATACTTAGGCTTTACAACTTCACTTACTGAAAGTTAAATCTTCAAGATGAAACATGTATTTGACATTTATGATTTCAGAAATGTTAGCAGAAAATTGATATAATACTGATAATAATTATGACATTAAATCATATTATATGCTTTTCTCATTCCAAATCTCTAAACATTTTATAAAAATAGAAACTTTTTTTTCAACTGGAACAAGGTAATAAATTTTCAAATTATATAATGCAAAGTATTAGCAAAAGAATGCCTGTAAATCTCTTAAGGTCAATTCATTAGAGGCAAATTTTTTACGTTATTATTTGAACCTTCACAAAATTGAACAAAATAGGACTGTGCCCTCATTCCGTTCACAAAGCAATCCTGGGAGGTGGGTATTAATATCCTTTCTTTGCAGATAAAAAAAATGACAGAAGAATGTATCTGCCCTCAAAATTATAGCTAATAAATAGCAGAGCTTGGATTCAAATTCAGTTCTCACACACTTTCATTAGAACAATTCCTTCATAATCTTCAAATATCAGACCATCACAAACTCTCCTAGTCATGGAAGATTTTAAACATCTGCTGAGTAATTTTACATGAACGAAATAAACTTTCCATTGTTCCCTTTCCCTATGAGCTTTTTTCCCCTCATTCTTCTGAAAATTCTCCCTAATAACTAGAGATAAAGCCAGAGTATTAATGCCATATATTGCTTTTTTTTATCACAGTCCTATGCAGTATATGGATTTCATATAATTCCCCAAAAAGTGTATTATTAGAGATACAGTTATACAGTTGTACAATTAAATACTAAAGAATTCCTAAAGTGTGATTTTTCATATTTTTCTACAAAACGAGTAATAATCAATATCAACTAAATTATACAGACAAGAATATTAAATTTTAAGATGGTCTGGAATGCTGACATTTTGTCATAGCTAAGAGTCTTCAGAAACTATGTTGTTATTTTTTTAAGATTTTATTTATTTATTTGAGAGAGAGAGAGAGAGAGTGCAGAGGGCAGAGAAAGGAAAAGCAGACTCTTCACTGAGCAGGGAGCCCGATGTTGGACTCAATCCCAGGACCCTGGGATCATCACCTGAACTGAAGGCAGACGCTTAACTGACTGAGCCATCCAGGCACCCCATAGTTTCATTAAAACTATGTTTTAATGAAATGGCTGTCACCAAAGTTAATGATGGTGCACATCATACAGGATATTCTTAATTGTAGAAGTCCACTTAATTAACAATGAAAACTTACATATTAAATTCTGTTTCTTGATATGTACAAGATATACTCCATATATCTTGCATGCACATATACATGTATATCTATAATACATATTTACATCTCACCAACATAACATAAATCTACTTTTAGTTCAGTCTACTTTTGGGGGGGAGAGGAGGGTATGTTCATACATACTTATGTGACTTTTTGTAGAGAAATGTAATTTCTCAAGGAAAATATTACTAAGCTGGATGTAAGGAGTCCTAAATCCAGTTTGTGTTTATTCTGCTACTAATTATCTATGTGACTATAGAAAACTTACTAATTCTCCTTAAGATTAGGTTTCCATATAAGGACAATGAAAAAATTGAACTACACGATCTCCAATGGTATTTTACATTTTAGTTAATCTGTTTTGCCTATGTTATTGTGCTCCTTTTAATTATTTGCATAAATTACATATTATAGATAACTGCTATAGTATGCACATAAAACAAAGTAGAAAAAATAAAATTGAATGCAATCTCTATCATTTTACCAAGAGTATTTTTCACAGAACTGGAACAAATAATACTAAAAATTTTATAGAACCTCAAAGGACTCTGAATAGCCAAAGCAATTTTGAGAAAGAGCTGGAGGTATCATAATCCCAGATTTCAAGATCTACTACAAAGCTATAATAAAAACAGCATGGTATTCACACACACACACACACACACACACACACACACGATACAAACTCAGTTATATGGCCAGTTAATCTATGACAAATGATGCAAGAATATACCATGGGGAAAAGACAGTGTCTTCAATAGCTGGGAAAACTGGACAGCTACATGCTAGTGAAGCTAGACTACTTTCTAACACCATACAGAAAAATAAATTCAAAATGGATTAAAGACCTAAATGTGAGAACTGAAACCATAAAACCCATGGAAGAAAACCACTTTGACATTGGCCTTAGCAACATTTTTCTAGATAGGTCTCCTAAGGCAAGGGAAACAAAGGCAGAAATAGACTACTGGGACTACAGCAAAATAAAAAGCTTTTGCATGGGAAAGGAAAACATCAACAAAATCAAATGTAACCTACTGAATGGGAGAAGATATTTGCAAATGATGTATTTGATAAGAGGTTAATATCCAAAACATATAAATAATTTATACAATCAAGCACCAATAAAACACTCACAATAGTCCAATTAAAAATGGGCAGAAGACACAAATAGACATATTTTCCAAAGAAGACACACAGATGGCCAACAGATATATGAAATGGTCAAGATCACTAATCATTAGGGAAATGCAAAGTAGAACTACAGTGAGATTTTACCTCACACCTGTCAGAGTGGCTAGAATAAAAAAGAACAAGAAATAGCAAGTGTTGATGAGTACAGAGAGGAAAAGGAGCCCTCATGCACTGTTGATGGTAAGGTAAAGTGGTGCAGTCACTGTCCAATAACAGTATGGAGAATCCTCAAAATATTAAAAATAGAAATATCACATGACCCAGTCACTCTACTTCTGGGTATTTACTCAAAGGAAAAAAAAAACACACTCATTTGAGAAGACCTGTGAACCCCTATGTGTATGGGAACATCATTTACAATAGCCAAGATATTGAAGCAACCCAAGTGTCCATTAATAAATAAATGGATAAAGAAGATGTGGTGCACACACACACAAACACACTCACACATACACACAAAGAAATATTATTCAGCTATAAAAATGAATAAGATTTTATATCCTGACACTTTACGAAATTCCTGTACAAGTTCTAGCAGTTTTGGCATGGAGTCTTTTGGGTTTTCCACATAGAGTATCATATCATCTGCAAAGAGTGAGAGTTTGACTTCTTCTTTGCTGATTTGGATGCCTTTAATTTCTTTTTGTTGTCTGATTGCTGAGGCTAGGACTTCTAGTACTATGTTGAATAGCAGTGGTGATAATGGACATCCCTGCCGTGTTCCTGACCTTAA
>PISX010010250.1:0-71323 GCA_004024625.1 Mellivora capensis
GGGTCTGGGAGAGCCCAAGAATCTGGATTTCTAACAAGTTCTCTGGTGATCCAGAGGCTGCCGGTCTGGGAGCCACCCCTTTAGTTTGTTGTGGGGACTGGTGTGGGTGGAGGGATGGGGGCCTGGAGGGGTGAGTTCCTTTGAGGGGAAGAGGAGGAGGCAAGGTGGAGATGAGCAAGACTCCCCAACATAGGACTGGGGAGAGGAGGAGGTGGTGCCATGAGCTGCCCAGAAAGGGACCTTTGATCGGCTGAAGGAGACAGGACTTTTGTCCTGTTCCCAGCCTCACCAGCCTCCTCCCCCACCTCAGCTCTGCAGTTTCGGGGCAGCAGCTATTCTCCGTGAATCCACAGGCATGGGTAAGGAGCGTACTAGGCATAAGCAGACAATACAGACTGACAATCAGAGAGCCAGGCTGCCTGGGACAGGGAAAGTGCCCCCATTTCTCAGACAAGGCTCAGAGGTGATGAGATTGGTCTGGAACACTGGACAGTATTCCAGCTGAGGGAGGTAGTCCTCGGGTGGACTCAGCTGTTTTGATTTGATGTTGAGAAATAACATCTTTTCAAAATATGGTGCTGGGAAAACTGGATATTCCCATGCAAACGGGTGAAGTTAGACCCTTACCTTATACCGTATAAAAAAACTAACTAAACGGATCGAAGACCTGAACACAAGAGCGAAAACTGTAACACTTATGGGTGTAAAATAACATGAATCCTCTTCCATCTAAGAATCATGATGGAATAAAATTCTTACCCATCTCAGAAATCTAAACAGTTGAACCTGACCTTTGAGTCCCTGGCATTCCTCATTGGTAAGGAGGTAGGCTGACTTCCTGGTGGAAGGCTGAGACAAAGGGCATCCCTGTCCCAATCTCCTCACTCTGATTGCCAAGCCCTCCCTCCCTGCTGCTTTTAGCAAGGGGAAATTTACATACAGGAACCTGAACAAATCTGAAGTGGGGAACTTGAATTTTTACCTATGTATGTACCTGTCCAACCACTGCCCAGACCAATATATAGAACATCTCCAGCATCCCAGAAGGCTCTGTTATGGCTCTTCCCCTTGAATACCCCCAAAGGTAATGTTATCTATCTAGTTCCACTGTTTAAACTTATATAAAAAATGGAATTACAGTTACTGCTCTTTTGTGCTTGCTTTCTTGTAGTCAATATGTTTTGTTTTGTTTTGTTTTGTTTTTAAGATTTTATTTGAGAGGGAGAGAATGGGAGAGAGAGAGAAAGCCTGCACACCCACGACTTGGGGGAGGGGCACAGGGAGAAGCAGGGGCTTCTGCTGAGGAGGGGTGAGGGGAGAGGCAGTGCTCCATCCCAGGACCCTGGGATCATGACCTGAGTGGAAGGCAGACACTTAACCAACTGAGCCACCCAGGCGCCCCTAGTCAATATAATGTTTTAAAGATTTCATCCTGTCCTGGCAAGGGTCAAGCATTTGTTCTTTTTCGTTGCTGTGTAACATTCCACTGCAGGATAAATCAGTTTGTTTCCATTCATCCATTGGACATCTCGATTGTTTCCAATTCTAGGTTGTCATGAATAAAGCTACTACTGTACAATTTTTGTGTCTTTTGGTGGGCATAAGCACTTTGTTTCCCTCTTTGGGGATGCACTGTTAAATAGAATTAGATGATCATAGAGCTTACCTATGTTCAGCCTTACTAGGTACTGTCATGTTATTTTCCAAAGTGATTGCATCAACTCACCCACCAAAAATGCATGACAGATCTGGTTAATTCTCAATCTTCCACATTTGGCATTCCTCTTTTTAGTTTTTCAGATGGGATCATTCCTTTTTAAGTTTGAAAAATATTTATTTAAAACTAGTAGTAGTTTTATTTACCTAAAATGGGTGGTCCAGGGATGCTGAATGTTTGAGAAATTTTCTGGACTCTTGTTAAGTATTCAGAAATTCCCTGAGGATTTGTGGGTGTGTTTCTGCCTATGTATGTGCCATAGTCACAGATGGATGCTGCTCCAGACCCCACCCTCCTTGCTTTGGAACAGACCCTTCATTTCCCCATGAACAGGAAGAGCTTAGTCGGGATCCCAGAGGGAAATGTTTCCCATCACCAACAACATCTGGGGAACATCTGGTAAGCCCATCCCAGGACAGGGAGACACTTTTCTGGAGAAAACACATCACTTATTTGATTATTTTTATTCTCCTATATATTCTCTTTTTCTCTTCTTCCCTTCCTGCCCCCCAAACCCCACCAACCATTGGGCTCCCTGCTCTAAGCCCCCACTCCAGCCCTTACCAACTCCCTGCCCAGGTCTCTGTCCCATCTAGTTTCCTCAGTACACTGGCCAGCAGAATGCAAACCTAGGCAGCCTGAGACACCCGAATTAACTCCAGTGTTCAGTCCTGCCCAGATGGTCAGCAGGCAGTGACTTCTAGAAAGTAACTCAAGGAATGTTGAAGCTGGTGGGGTTCTCCGGTCCAATGCCTCCATTTTACACATTGGAAGAGTGAAGTCCAGAGAGAGAGAGGAGACAACTAGAACTTCACTGCACTCTAAGTCATAGAAACTCCCTTCTCCTGGGGACCTGACCCAAGGATTTGAGGCAGGAAGGAGGCAGCAGTGGAAGAAAGGATTCCTTGGAACCAAAACGGTCTGCAACCAACAGTTACAGGGAGGACAGGGCTGAATGTCTGAGGGGGTGGTGGTGGGTGGGTGGCCACCTGCCATCATAGCCCTAAGGGCTGAGTCACCTCTAACAACACCCAGCTCTGGAGCCTTTAAACTCCCTCTTGAGCTGTCTTAGCCACACCCGTGGCTTCAATGTACCGCTGTATGCTGATGACCCTTCCATCTCCACTTCCAGCCCTGCACACTCCTAGAGCCCCAGCTCCTTGTACACATTTACTAAGTATACTTAATGTATTCAACAGGTTCTTACCAAGCACCGAAGAGAGTCAGACACAGCCCCTGCCTTCCCACCACTCCCAGACAACGCAAGAAAATGCACAAATAAACCACACAACTGAGTGCGAGGTAAGTACAGGCTGGAGAGGAGCATCTTGGGAAGTCTGAATCAGGACGAGGAGGACACAGCCCCCAAAACGAGCCTTGGCCAAGGGACTGGAGTGGTTATCAAGAGGTGTGGGTGGGAGTGCAGAGAGAAGGCTGGAAGAAACTTAATGAGATTTAGAACAGAATACCTCACATGTAAATTAAAGCTACATGCAGCCATACCAATATTACATGTAGAGAGTATAAATAAAAAGACACGTATACCTATTACAAACACTGAAATGGAACAGGGGAGTGGGGGATGGGAGCATAAGGAGAGCGTGGTAAGGCTGCAAAGGTGGGCAAGAGCCAGATTATTTGGGCTTTGTAGGCCCCACAGAATTGAGACTTCATCTTGAGGACACTGGGAAGTCACTGGAAGCTTGGCTCCAGCTGCCAGATACCTGTCCCTACAGGTCCTCCAGACATACACACTCCATACATACAGCAAGGGCAAGAGCTGTAGCTTCCTCCAACCTGCTTTCCTATTTTTCTTCCCTGGAAGGTGAAGGGCAGGCAGACCCCTTCTGGCTGGCTTTACATAAGCACCTGTGGCTCAAGGGGCCCTCACCATCATCTCCAGCCCAGAGCCATCCGTGCTGGAGAGGTCACCCCCACACGCCACCTGGGGGAAGGTAGAAAGGAATCCTGAGGGTTGGCCTAGTCAGTGACAGCATTCATCTAGGGCAGTCAGAGAAAAACCCAGAATGCCGCGGGAGCGGGACTGGGAGGGGGAGGGTCAAGCTCCCACGAAGGCTCCCTGGAGGAGGCAGCACAAGCTGAGACCTTAAAGGCGATGAGATTCTGGTAAGCAGTGAGAAGGCAGACAGGCATTCCAGGCGAGAGGAACGCTGTGTAGCAAAGGCGTGAAGGTAGAAACGCTCAAGAGACATGTGTGCTGGGTAAGGTCTGATCTGAGGTTGGGGAAAAGGGCAGAGGATGGTCTGGCCAGGGATCGCTGCCGGGGCATGCACACACTTTCCCTTGTGCAGTAATCAGGGAGAGCTGGCCCCTAGTCAGGAAAGGCCTTGGCGGGAGCAGAGAAGGCAGTGGGCCATTTTAAGTGGCCAGGGTGTCTGGCTTGGAAGACATCTCTCTCTCTCTCTTTTTTTTTTTCCTAGGAGGTATAGGGAGGGAGTGGGTAGGGGAAAGCTGTTTCCAGGAACTTCCAGCTCAGGGCTTCTGCAGGGTCTCTGACCTGTGGGCAGAGTGAAGGTCAGGCCCACAGATGACCTCCCCCACCCCCCACCCCCGCCCTGTCCCCCTCTCTCCCAGGCCAGGTTCCTCTCCAGTCACAGTTTATTTTTCAGGCGGATCTGGGGGTGGGTGGTAAGGAGGGCTCAGAGGAAGGACTTTTAGATTGGATGATAGCAACTGCCTCGGGCAGGGTGGGGGTGAAAGCCTAGAGGAGGCCTCGGCTCTGCCACCGTCGCCGGGTGGCCTTCCGGACGCTCCGCTCTGCTCCGGGCCTCAGTCTACCCATCCGCGAACGGGGACCGTGTTGCGAGGTGGGGGATCTCTTCGACCCCGCTCTGCCGGTTGGGAGCGTCGGCGACTTCAAGAAACTGCGGGAGGGGGACGGGCGAGGGCGACTGAGGGCGCAGGTTGGTCCGGCGCCCGCGCGGGGTCAGAGTCCGCAAGGAGGCCCCACCGGCCGCTTCGCCGGGCTCGGGGCGGGGGGAGGTGGCGCCTCCGGGGCGGGGCTGACGGGCGGCCTGGCGGGAGGCCGGGCGTGCGTCAGCGCTGCGAGCCCCGGAGTTTTCCACTGACGAGGAGGGCGGAGCGGCGGGCGGGGCCGGGCGCAGCCAGTCTCCCGCCGCCGCCGCCGCTGCCGGACGCGCAGAGCCAGAGGGGCGGCTGGGCCGACGGCTGCCGGGCCGAGCGCACACGGGGTCGCGGCGCGGGGAGCGTACCCGGCCGGGACGCGGGTCGCGTCGGTGTCCCGGGAGAGCTCCCGGATCGCAGGTGAGCGCCGAGGGGCTGCGGGCCCGGCGGGTCGGGACCTTGGGGAGGGGGCGTCCCGTGCGGGGGACTGCGCCCCTCCGGCCCCTGCCACTTGCCCCTCCACCCCCGGCGCCGGGGCGGGGACGGCCCGGCTCGGCCCCTGACTGCGCGCGGCCGGCCGGCGGCCGGGGAGGGGAGGCGGAGAGGAGGCAGTGGCAGGTTTTCCGCTCCCCTCCCCCGCGCCGCCGGTACCCCCGAGAAGTCGCGGCGCCCCGAGCCCGGTGCGGGTGGCGGCCGAGCGGAGATTGGCGCCGGTGGCGGGGTGACGGGGTGCGCGCGTCCACAGGAGTTTCCTTTTGACCCAGTAGCCTGAGAACTTTTCAGAAGTTCCTCGCGTGGCCGGAGCAGGTGACATTTGTCGCCTTCCTCCTCGGGCTCCCCCCCTCACCGGGGGCGGGCGCCGGGGCTGGGGCGCGTGCCTGGCGCCCCCGGCCGGCGGGGGTCAGGGAGGGAGTGGAGGGAAGATCAAGGAGGAGCGAGGCTTCGTGAGTCACGGACCCCGGCGGGAGGGAGGGAGGAGGGATTGTGTCGTACGCTCACCTGTTTGCCAGTCACCGTCACACGCAGAGGCCGCCGCTGTGAGTCACGGGCGCAGCAGCCCCACCGGACACCGGCGGGCACAAGTAGGCTCTCTCCCACGCACTTCTCCCCTCTCCAGCACGTACTTCCTCCCGGTCCTCAGTTTCCCCTCCCTGGGGGCCCTTCCACAGACTCGCACCCTTGGATGTCCCCACCACACAGCCCTCACACACTTAGTCACTCCAGCTCTCTGGCTCAGTCACACACAGAGCCTACACTCCTGACACTGGAGGAGCCCTCCCCGCCTCCACTGCCCACCCCGCACCTCCACTCAGATGTCTCACAGTCCTCTGGAGCAGGCCTCCGCTCGCCCCCCAATCCTTGACATCACCACCCTCTTCTGTCTCCATGTCCCGAGGTCAGCAAGTCTAGTCCCCTTTCTCTCCTTTGCCTTCCCTGTCCTGTCATCACTCACCTAACCCTGGCCCGGGGCCAACTAGTCACACCCCCCTCTGGTCGGGGACTGAGCCATCTTTTTAAAATGCAAATCTGGTATTGTCACTCCCTACTTAAACCCTTCTGTGGCTTCCAGTGCCCTCAGGCTAAAGCCTGCCCTGTCAGCCCCGGCTCTCCAACCTGTCCCAGGACGCCCCTCCCCCTCACCATTCTGGCTCGCTTTCTCCTGCTGTGCCCCCTCTGGAACTTTCTGCCTCCCTTCCTCCTAGAGATTTCTTCTTACCCACAGCTTTCCCTCTCCTTTCCCACCCCTCCCACCTGCTATCCCAGCACTCACCAAGGTTTTGTAACTAGACTCCTCGCCCCTAAATTCATAGCCACAAGAGTGCAGCCCTTAGTGTGGGTCTTGCTCCCTGTCGGCCCAAGTGCCTGACACAGTGCTTGGCATGCCGTGGGAGCTCCATATTTGTTGAATGAATGAGAATGAAGGAGGTCTTACTTAGCTGGAGGAAGCAGTTGCTGTCAGGTGCAATTTCCCTTCTGCAGGAGCAGTTGGCCTCCTGTAGGCAGCAAACATTTGGCACCTACCCAGTGCCAGGCCTTGGAGGCCAAGGCTGAGGAACTGTGCCCTCTCCCTCAGGATCACTTTCTGAGAGATGGGGGGATGGGGTATGCTAAGGCTTCCTGTCTGCCCTCTCTGTGCTGCTGCCCAGAGTGTTTTTCTAGCCAATGCCAGTGGGGGCCAGAGGTACTCAGAGGCATCTTTTCCTTGTCCCAGGAAGTAGTTCCTGAGAGTCTGGAGTCATGAGACCCCAGGTGTTGGGGGGAGCTGGCCTGAGCAGGGCCTGGGGATCTGAGGTTAAAGGACACATTCTTCAGATTCCCGGAGGAGGATGGAGGCAGCTGAAGGTGCTCTCTCCCCAGTATCAGCTCTGGTGGGGAGCTGGGACAGGAGGACTGCTGAGCTGCAGAAAGGAGTTGATGTGATTTCCCAGAGGCCTTGAGATATTCCCCTGGCCACCAGAGAGCCTTTGTTTGCCTGGTGCCCCGGGGTGAGGGGACCTTCCTGGGATTCACAGTGTGGCCTGAGTGTGTAGACAGTTGGGAGTAGTAGAGTGGGGAAGTTTCACCCCTTCATCCTAGCTGTCCCACTCCTGTGTGTGGTGACAGGAGGGTGGCCTGATCTCAGGGCCCAGGCAGATCCTGGAAGAAGCCTCACTCTCTTTGATTCAAGGCTTGTCTCTGGGGCTCCTCTGGGGTGTGTGTGGCATTTCAGCCTGAGCCAACGCTTGGGAATTGCTTTTCCTTCCTCCAGGACCCTAGGAGGGGGCCGTGTTCACCCTGGGAACAGAGCCATGGTTGGGATTTTGATTCCTGGGTAGCTGCTGAGGGCCCCTCCCCCCACCTCTGACTCACTGTCTGACACTTTTCTTGGACTCTTTCACTATCTTTCATTCCTTTTTCTGACTTGGCCTGTCCTTGTCTCTGGCTGAGTCTTTTTCTCATCTTCTGCCTCTCTCGGCCTCTGGATTCCCAGGTGGGACAGAGAAGCACAAGACCCAAGGGCTGCTCCTTCTCCTCCCTCCACCCCAGAGGAGTATCAGGGAAGAGCTAAGTTCTCATTACACTCTAGGTCTGCAGATCCTGCTGGGGTTCACCACTAGAACCTGCAGCATGACTGTAGCTTCCCTGTGTCCCTGTTTTTCCCGCCATTTATAATACCTTCACCTTAAATTCCCATTTTGTAGACATGCCCAAGGCAGAGCCAGGGTGTCTGGCTTAAATCTGCTTGCTTGGTATCTGTTTGTTTACTTCTGGGGACCAGCGTGTCTCCTGAGATGCCTATGTTGGCATCTGACCACAGCCCGAGCTTCCTACCCTCAGAGCCACCCCCTCCTGTGGCTCCAGTGCAGGTGGATCTCTGGTCTGCACATGTGTACCCCCAGACTAACTGACAGGATCAGGAAGTCGCACTGAGGTCCACCTCTGCTGGTCCTTAGGTGCCTTCTCTATGCCGGACTCTGCTCTAAGCTTGGGTATAGGGATGGCCAGGCAGAGAGGCCCTCCGCCTGGTGTGAGGGAAAGGCAGCGAGGCCACAGCAAGACTTTGAGAGAAGGGTGGGGGTAGGGGATTCCCAGAGCCCGTGGGAGCCCAGAGAGGCATGTAGTCAAGAGTGAGAAATAGGGGTTTTAGGGAGGCCCTCTTGGAAATGACTGTTAAAGGAGAGTAGGCTGGGTTCCAGCTTGTGCAAAGGCCAGGAGGCAGGCAGGTCATAGCAATTAGGGGAGCTGCAAGTTCAGCTGGAATATAGTGAGGGAAAGGGGGAGGCAGCAGCCAGGCCTGCTTCAGCCTCTCGCGGAATTCTAGGCTTGATCCTAAGGCCCAGCTTTCCTAAGCATGGGGATGGCAAGCAGAGATCTTTAGGAAGATCACTCTGGCTGCAGGGGGACAGTAGGAGCAGAGGCAGGGGACATTGACAGTAGCAATGTGGACAGAGACATAAGGTAATAAACTTAAAATTGAAGGAGCCATACATGAAATGCATAAAGCATATGAATTCTGTGTGTACAGCTAGATGAATTTTTAGTTTTAGACATTCCTGGAACCACCAGCCAGGTAACACAGAACATCTCAAGAAACCCACTCACCCAACAGTGTCAAGTCCCCAGGCTCCCCCCCAACGGTTGTCCCCAGTGCATATCAAACACCCGCCCCTCCCATTCTGACTTGTATCATCACTGATTGGGTTTGCTCTTCCTTGAACTTCATTCACATGTATTCTTGCATCTGGCTTCTTTCATTCCACATGACATCATTGAGATTCACATGTTGTATCCAGGAGCTCCTTTTTCCCACAGTGTAGAATGCCATGTTCACTCAGCACTTGCCACTGTCCTAAGAACTTGACATGTATTGATTCTTGTAAACCTCCCAACCCTGTGAGGTTTTAAGACAAAGAATTGGAGACCCTGAGAGCTTTAGGACCTCGACTGGGGTCACGCAGCTGAGTAATAGCCAAACCAGGGTTCCAGTGCAGGCAGTCTGGTTCGGGAGCCAAGGTTCTTAATGCTGTGCTGATGGCCTCCCCAGTCCCCACTGTCTCTGCCTAGCCTTGTGTGCAAGTGAGCTAGTGTGTGCTTGCAGGACTGGGGGCCTGGATGTGGCCGGAGGGAGGAAGGAGTTGTCGAGGATGGCTGCAGGTTTCTGGCTTGAGTAACTGGGTGGGTGGCAGTGCCGTTACTAAGATAGGGAACACAGGAAGAGGAACAGATGGCACAGGTTGGGGGTGGGGAACAGACAAGGGGTTCGATTTGGGGCCTATGGAATTTTATGTTTCTTAGGGACAGCCAGGCAGAGATACAAAGTGGGCATTTGGTTTTGATGGTGAGTGGGCCTTGGGCTTGGGCGTGTGATGAGGCATTCAGCACCCTCAGGACAGCATCTGGAGTTTGGGAGAGGTTGGGGTCTCCCCACAGGGCTCGTAGGGGCAGGGTATGTGTGTGTGGCTTGGCGGCGTGTGTTTGTGTTTGTCTCTGGGGTCTGCACGTGTGTACATGTGTGTGCGCCTGGCTCTGGGTCATGAGTTCCCCTAACTCCTAGGAGAGTCTGCAGGTCAGCTGGGAGCTGGGTTGTTTTTGTTTGTGGTTTGGGGGGGCGTTGCGGGTGCCAAGCCCAAGAAACTACCCGCTGAGAAGTCCCCGGAAGCACCTGTGCTGTTCTCTTCCCCTGGCCCAGTGTGAAGGGTTAGCAAGGAGGGGAGTTTCTCTTGCTTCTCTCTTGTCTGTGGGGAGAGGTTGTGCTCAGGATCAGTTTTATCCAGTAAGTCTACTGACCGCGCACCTTCCATCTAGCTCTAGGATCCAGAGATTGTGTCCTAGGCTTGGCAAAGGGGGACAAGGGTGTTTAGAAAGGACACCTGAGGAGAGGAGATCGCCAGCCTTCTGGTTGGTTTTTCCTGTTCTCATTTCCTGTGATGGCAGTGGGGGAGGGGCTCCCCAGCGCTAGGGCCTCTGCACCGTTTCCCCTTCCTCCTGGTGACCTCCTGGGGCCCAGGCCTGAGCCCTGTAGGACACACAGAGACAAGGTAGCTCAGCCCTTAGGACTGAGTCCTTTGGGGATTCCCAGGGAAAGCGGAGGCATTTAGGAATGGGAGCCCCAATTCCACTCCCCTTAGCTGAGGCCAGCCAGGCTGTGGGAGGCTCCGGTTGCCTTGCTCCAAGGGCTGAGACCCTTAAAGGGGAGACACCGTAAGCTGTGTCCTAAGGTACCCCCAAGTCACCAAGCTACAGACAGACAGTGGGACATCATCTTGATTGGTCGGTTTCACTAAGAATTGTTGTTGTAATTATTGTTGTTGGTGGTGTGTGTTTGTGTGTTTGAGAGGAAAAAAATAATTTTCCATAGAAAGTTAATTCAAACAAACAGAGCTAGATGTTGGAGTCAAGGCAAGATGTAGATGCGTTTTTAAGATCAAACAGGAGTTGTTAGAGACACATGAAGCACAGCCAGGCCTGGAAGCAGGGGACTTCTGTGGGGCGGGGGTTTCTGAGGGAAAGTCTGAGTGACTCTGTCACAGGAGAGGAGGGGCTCCGGAAAGTCCTGTGTCTGGGAATCGGGGCCAGTGTCGAAGGCAGCCTGTTTCCCGGAGTACTCTGGTCAGCCTGGCCCCAGAGACAGGAGGAGAGAGGGAGTGTGTGTGTGTGTGTGTGTGTGTGTGCGTGTGCGCGTGCGCGCACCCACGCATAGGGTGGTGTATCTGGGGGGGTGTTTGGGGGTGGTGGTGGAGGGGGGGGAAGGAGAGCCACCGTACAGGGCTGTGCAGGCTGTGGCAGGCGGCCTCACACACACAAAGGCACACAGATGCGAGCTGTGTGAATCACCCAGCCAGTGAGTCAGCCCCCAGGATTCCTGTCGGGGAATGGAGGCCCGGCTGAGGTCTGTTGGTCCATCTGTTGGTCTGGTGTATGCATGTGTGTAGGTGGGTTGTAGGAGGTAGTGGGGAAGGTTCCCAGTGGTGTCCTGGGAAGGCTTTTGGGCAGAGATGGTGGGAATCTGCAAGTGCCAGGAGGAGGGTTTGGACCTCGGTACTCTGCCTGCCTGTGGCAGGAAGCCTCTTGAAGCCGTCCCCTTACGTGCAGAGCCGAGGGGGAAGCCTGGGACACCTTGGAGGAGGAGGGGAGCTGATCGAGACTGAGCAGCTGCCGCCTGTCTGCAGGCCTGCCACCCAGAGGTTTCTCCTTTCCATTATAGGCTGTCAGTGTGCGGAACCCCAAGTACCCCCTGCCCCACCATGACTGGGCCACTGAAGAGGAAGTTTGACCAGCTGGATGGAGATGACTCCTCGCTCTGCTCTTCCTCCTCTTTGTCCTCCTCGGGCCGGCATTCTCGCTCCTGCTCTCCGAGCTCAGCAGTCTTCCCAGCCTGGGACTCCGATGAGGAGGGCCCCTGGGATCAGTTGCCTTTGCCTGACCGTGACTTCTCTGGCCCCCGGAGTTTCCCCCGTGAGTCCCCTCTCCTGGGAACCACCACACCCCTCCTTCCTTCCTGAAGATGAAATTGGGAGGCCCCTGACCAAGCCATTCTGGCCTCTGGAGGTCGTGTCCCAATGGCTTTGGCTCTCCACCTTGGAGTGGGGCCACTTCCCGTAATACAGTGGTCACTGAGGAATGCCCACTGTCCAGAGGCATCTGGGCCCAGCTCGATTCACCTTCGACCTCACGGCTCCCTGCTTAGAAGTCCTGCAGGTCAGGATGGACGTCCTCAGAGTCGCCCTGGGGCCCTCTGGCTCCAGCTCCTCCCTTATGTTCCAGTTTCGTTTCTCCAGCTTGCACACCCTGTCCTACCAACTGAACCACTAGAGTCCCACGCCCCGCACTCTACTGCGGGGCCTGTCAGGCCGGTCTCTCTCCTGTCAAAATGCCGTTTGGCTTTGCCTGAACATAGTGGAAAGGTTTCATCCCCAGTTACTTTTCAAGCTGGCGTCATTCTGATTTCAAAATGACAGAGAGCCCTGAAGCAGTATTCCTCGATTTTGTTTTCCATTATTGCTGCCCCCAACCCCAGGGAACCTTTTTAGACATCTTTTTCCTAATTATTACTGCAGTGACATTTTAATCCCTGGGTATGATGTCTTTGTTTATGTACTAATATATGTATCTGTGTATTATATATAGAAAAAGAGTTTGATTTTTAGCACATAAAACCTAACAGTATGTTGACTAAACTGGATTTATTCTGGCAATATAAGAATGGTTTAATATTTATAAAATCCGGTCTTAGAGTTTACCCAATGACTATGTCAGAGGAAGAAAAATATGAGAGCCGCCGTGGATGCCGAAAAACACTTGATAAAATGTCATGTTCCTTCTAGATAAGGCCCTTGGTAAAATAGTAATAAGTGAATTCTACCTTAAGTGATTAAAAATATGTGTCTCTGCCCAAAAGCTGGCATTCCTGTCAGTGAGAACATACTGGAAGCCATCCCACTAAGGAAGTAGTTAACGTTGTTCAGTAAGTGCTGCCCAGTTCAGTTTGCAGAGAGAATAAGAATTCTATGTATTGGATTGGGACAGGCAAAATAGTAAGTTGAAATACATGCAGTTGCCAGTATTCAGCTGTTCTAAGGCAACTACTTATGGTTCAGGTAAAAGCAATAGTATACCAATATTTGTACAGAATATACCAAATATAGCTTACCAATCAGTATACAATCCATAACTTAGGAAGGCAGTTCCAGATAAGAGCCTTTTTAAGCCTGTTGCAAAATGCAAGAAACTCAAGGAAAAGGTCAATATATTTTTAATTACAAGGCCTTAGAAGTTATTTTATAAAATGCCTTGAACAAAAATAAAAGACTAAAATATCTGCAGATAGCTTAGACAAATGATCAGTGTCTTTAATATCGTATATAAAGAGCTCCTACAAATCAGTAAAAAAAAAAATATAGAAAACTGCCTAAGGAACCTATAAATGGCTAATAAAGATGACAGAGGTGTTTAATCTCATTCTCATTTGGACTGGGAAGTAACAGTAAGCCCATGTTGACCTAGGAGGGGCATTCAATTTTACCAGCTCTAATCCCAGCCAGGCTGGTTCCTAAATTCAGATCCTTTTTTTTTTTTTTCCCCCTCAGGGTGGGAGGTCAAAGCAGGACGTAAGAGGAGAGGTCATTCAGTACCATCTTCCTGGAGGTTTGCTGAGCCTCACAGAGAACTAATGTCCTGTCCCTTCCCTCGGTGCCTTCCAGCCCTGTCCATCCTGAAGCGGGCTCCCCGGAAGCGGCCAGGCCGTGTCGCCTTTGATGGCATCACTGTCTTCTACTTTCCACGGTGCCAGGGCTTCACCAGCGTGCCCAGCCGTGGTGGCTGCACTCTGGGCATGGCCCCTCGCCACAGTGCCTGCCGTCGCTTTTCCTTGGCTGAGTTCACCCAGGAGCAAGCCCGGGCACGGCGTGAGAAGCTGCGCCTACGCTTGAAGGAGGAGAAGCTGGAGGCGCTCCGGTGGAAGGTAGGGGAGACCCCTCTCCATCGCAGGGGCCCTTGGCTGGCTCCTGAAGTCCTAGCCTTAGAGGGCAGGGGCTTCTAGGGTGGGAGCCAGTATGCTCATTATGTATTTAGGGAAAGAGGCCTCTGGGGCCAGTATTGCTCCATCAGAGCCCGTTACCTGGATTATCTGCAGACAGTGGGGTGTGGAAGGGCCTGTGTTTGCTGTAAGGGCTGGGGGGATGGTGCCTGAAGCCGTCTGACCTTGCCATGTGAGGGATGGGAAGTTGATGTGACATTGGGGGTGGGGGTGTCGGGCTGGCTGTGGAGGGAGGCTGGGGGCTTGTCCAGGAACTGGGGAAATGACAGGAACAGGAAATCTTTTTGCAAATGCCCGGAGGGCAGTGTTGTTGGCCTTCGCATTCACTGTGGTCTCCATGGTGCTCAGCCCAGAATAGGCCTGCGGGGAACACTTGTCCAGTGACTGGCGGCTGTGGGGGCCAAGACCCCTGTCTGTCTCTCACATCCTTCCTCTCCGCCGTGGTACAGCTTGCAGAGACCGGGGTGCCTGAGACGGAGGCTAGCCTGCCTCTCACAGTGGACGCCATTGATGACGCATCTGTGGAAGAGGACTTGGCCGCGGCCGTGGCAGGTGGCCGGTTGGAGGAGATGACCTTCCTACAGCCCTACCCAGCCCGGCGACGGCGGGCTCTGCTGCGGGCTGCTGGTGTGCGGAGGATCGATCGCGAGGAGAAGCGGGAGCTGCAGGCTCTGCGCCAGTCCCGAGAGGACTGTGGCTGTCGTTGCGATCGGGTCTGTGACCCCGAGACCTGCAGCTGCAGTCTGGCGGGCATCAAGTGCCAGGTACGGGCTGGGAAGGGGAACCTGAGCTCAGGGGCTTCTCGGGGCTCCCCGGGACCCTCACTCACGCTCTGCTCCCTCTGCAGATGGACCACACGGCGTTCCCCTGCGGCTGCTGCAGGGAAGGCTGCGAGAACCCCAAGGGCCGGGTAGAATTTAATCAGGCCCGCGTGCAGACCCATTTCCTCCACACCCTCACCCGCCTGCAGCTGGAGCAGGGGGCCGAGAGGGAGCTGGAGGCTCCCAGCCAGGACAGGCCAGCCGGCCCTGGTGAGCAGGTCCTGGCCCCCCCTTTCCCGCGGGCCAAGCCCCCCGTGAGCAGCGAGCTGGGCGACAACAGCTGGAGCAGCGACATGACCGACTCCACTGCTTCGGGTGCCAGCGAGGCCCCCCGCGGCGTCCCCCACCCGGCCCTGCCTGGCCCCGGCTTCCAGCCGGACGTGGATGATGACAGCCTGGCCCGGGTCCTGAGTCTCAGTGACTCTGACCTGGGAGGGGAGGAGGGGGAGGGCGAGGAAGGGGGCGTGGGGAGCCTGGACAACCTCGGCTGCTTCCACCCAGCTGATATCTTTGGTACTGGTGAGCTCGGTGGCCTGGCCAGCTGGGCCCACAGCTGTTCCAGCGCCAGCCTCACGTCAGGCATCCTGGATGAAAACGCCAACCTGGACGCCAGCTTCTTCCTGAACAGCGGCCTTGAAGGGTTGGGAGAAGGCAGCTTCCCTGCGGCCTCCATGCTGCCCAGCTCAGATGCTGGCCAGAGCAACTCTGTGGACCTCAGCTTGTCTTCCTGCGACTCCTTCGAGCTGCTCCAGGCCCTGCCAGACTATAGTCTGGGGCCTCACTACACCTCCCGGAAGGTGTCTGACAGCCTGGACAACCCAGAGGCCCCCTTCTTCCCCCTGCCTACCTTTTCTCCGGCAGGGGACACCAGCGCTTGCCTCCTGGAGTCCCTTGTGGGCCTGGCGGACTCAGCCACTGAGGCCCCCGCACCCTTCATGGACAGCCAGTTGTTTGAGGACCCGGCCCCAGCGCCCCTGGTGGAGCCAGCGCCTGTGTGAGGACTAGGGGACCTTTCCGTGGTCCCAAGAGCCCTGTTGCTGCTTTGTTGTAATTCGGGGGCTCCCTGAGGTCTGTATGTTAAGGGTTTTCCCGTTGGCTCATCCATGCGGGCACTCCTTAGTTTTGTGCAACACTCTGGATTGACTTATTTATTTTTGTAACTTCTTCTGTGCTGAAGAGAGGGCAGGGAGGGGGCTTTCCCTGTCAGCCACCTGCCCCCCACCACCACACCCCCCTCCCCACCCCCAGAGCCCACACAGTCTCCTCTTCCACTTTCCATGGTGTGTGCCAGGAACAGGAGGAAATATGGCTCCCCTGGAGCTTTACAGACCCCTTTACGGTCGTGTGTGTTAGCCTGAATAAGCCAGGGCTGAAATCTGCCACTTCTAATTGCTTCTCCTGCCACCCTGAGCCCCATACCCACGGGTGGCTATATTTTCTGGACTGTGAAGACTATAATTTATTTCCATAATTTATTTGGAGACTAGAAGGCGTAGGCTTCTCCCCTCTGGCTGGTGGGCAGTGCTAGAGTTGGGGTAGGGCACAGATCCCTGTGAGTCCCTTCTGCCCTGTTGTGCATCCCCTACCCTGCTTGGGCTTTGGTACAAACCAGGTGTGGATTGGGTGCCTATGGTCTACTGCAGCAGCGGCCTGGCTATGAGAGGCAAGTGGCTGGGGACAGCGGCTAGGTAGGGGGCTGGGCTGCGCTGGGCTGGCCAGGCCAACCGTGACCAAAACCTGCTTCTGCCCCCACACAGCCCCCTCTGCTTCCTGTCCTCTGCTTCATGGTCTTCCTCCCCAAAGGCCACAGGCTTTATTCTGGGCCCATTAATGTAGAAGGGAAGCAGGAAGCCCAGAGAGGGCAAGGGACTAGCCTCAGGGCCCACAGCAGCTCATGAAGACTATCTCAGGGCTTTCTGGGCACTGAATGTCAGCCCCAGCCACCTGCCCATGCCCTAAAGCCAGTTGGCTTGGGTGAGAAGTGGCCCTTTCGGCTTTTATGCCCTTTGTTTGCTGATGTTGAGTTTTGCATCCTAATTTCTGTATCGTCCTTCAGTGTCAGAACTATAATTTATTCATTTTTCTCTATGTCTGTGCCAAGAAGCCCAGGCTCTGGGCCTGCCGCCTTGCCTAGGAGGCCTTGCCAGCCTGTGTGCTTGTGGGAACACCTTGTACCTGAGCTTACAGGTACCAATAAAGAGGCTCTATTTTTAAACAGTGTGGTCTGCGTTTGTGGGACTGGGAGATGGGGGGTATACCCTTGGGAGGTAGTGTGGGGGGAGGGAGAGAGGGCCCCCACAGGACGGTGTGGACTCAGGCTATGTTGGGGTGGGAGTGAGGGCCACAACCCGGTGGGCCTCCTCCCATGCAGGCCTCTCACCTTGGAGACAGGAAGCCCACTGGGAGGTTGCCAGGCAGAGCAGTTTTCCCTTCCCACGAGCCCATCTCTCTCCAGTGGTCTCCTAGGGTGGTGGTGAGCTGAGGCAGTGTAGTCTTCTGGGATGGCTCTCTGCTCAGCTGTTTTCCACCGGACTCACTGAGCTGGGTGGGCCCTGGCCTAGAGAACGAAGTCCCCTCCGCCCCCATCCCCACCTCCCCACCCCCAGTTAGGGACAGACAGTGGGATGTGGCTGGTAGAGTCCCCGTGTGGGGCTGAGCAGCTGAGGCCCCGGGGACTTGAGCACAGGAAGCTGCAGGACCTCAACCATCTGCACCAGCCAGACCCGTCTGACTGTCCCCAGCAGCCCGGCTGCAGGCCAAAGGAGCAGGCCACAACCTGCCCTGGGGACTCCCAGCCTAGGGCCTGAGGGGCAAGGTCAGCCTCCCCCTTAGGAATAATGATTTATACAAAGTGCTGGAAGGGAGGACCAAACAAGGAGACCAGATCTGGCTCTGATTCTCTGCCTTTTGGTCTGTGCTGGGCTCTCCTTACTTTATCTCTGGGGCTTACTGGGTAAGAGCACGGGACCCAGAGTGCCAGGTTCAAATCCCAGCTCTCCTACCTAGCAAGGTGACTTAAGCAAATCACTGCCTGTCTACCACCACTGGGTGTTGGTGTCCTCAATACTGTGCAAATAACATGGCTTGTCTCAAAAGCTCATTCATTTTGCATATACGCAACACTTAGGAGAGTACCTGGGGCATGTTTGTGACTTCCATATTGTTTTCATGTTTCTGCCTCTATGTTTTATCCTCTCTTTCTCTGCCAGTTCTGCCACTCTTTGGGTATCTGTCTCTTACCTCTGAACATGCATGGACATGGCCTCATCATCAATGGTCAGGAGAGGATCCATAGCTTGGTGCCTGGCCTGTGATGGGTAGCCTATCCCTGTAAGCAGCTTAGCCAGGGACAGCCAGGTCTTAGGCTTCTCCTGGTAGAGTATCCGGGTACATTCCATTGCTCTGTCTCCCTGATGCTGGTCCTCAGCTGAGAACCCTCTTGTAGAGTTTGCTTCAGCATGCATGATTCAAAATCTGGGTCTCTCCAAGGGCTCTCAGGCCCTGCTCTGATTAGCCTGGGGGTGTGGACAGCAGCTCCTGGCCGCTCCCGTTCCCTGGCTGGAAGCCCCCACAGGCTCCTAAACCGTGGACACAGCCCATGGCAGGACTGAACCTACCCCCTCCCCGTCTAGGGCAACAAGATCGCTTCCTGGCCTTTTTTGTTTTTGTTTTTGTTTTTTTAAAGATAAATGAAGACCATTTAGGTTTTACAGCAATAAAAATGTGATTAATGTACAATCCTTTACAGCATCATTCTCCATACAGACAAACCTGTCCCTCAACAACCCGCCCCAAGAAACCAGATTGTAAAGCAGATGCTAGTAAAGGGGACTGGTTTCCCATAGGAAGAATGGTAGTAACCTGGGGACAGCATTCCAGATTACTGACTCAGATCAAGAGGCCATACATGTGGTCAGCGGGGTGTTACAAAGACGAGGCTCAGCCGCCACCAAGGACAACTCTGTTCTAAACGGGACCCCTATACCTGTCCAGTTCCCAAGCTGTCATCACTGGACAACTTCTCTTGAAAATTTTGCTGCAGTCTACTCATACTAAGTATTTTGCTTTATATCAATTATATTGGTATGCTTAAAAGTTAGAACCATTCTGAGTAACAGCACTCATGAATTCATGACTTTGCCATGAATTTATTTTTCTAGTTATTTTTTTATTTTTATATTTTTATGTTATTTGTGGGAACACCTTGTACCTGAGCTTACAGGTACCAATAAAGAGGCTCTATTTTTAAACAGTGTGGTCTGCGTTTGTGGGACTGGGAGATGGGGGGTATACCCTTGGGAGGTAGTGTCGGGGGAGGGAGAGGGGCCCCCACAGGACGGTGTGGACTCAGGCTATGTTGGGGTGGGAGTTTTTATGTTATTTTTATTATTTTCTAGTTATTTTTCTCTATTATGTAACTGATTTTTAAACATGGTTATTAAACTGTAAACTATTTGCTGTATGTCATTGGCAGGGATTTGTATCATGGTTTGGGGACAGGCACATCTCATCTAATTTCCTACCACAGAGGGGGACACTGAAGTCCACAGAGCAGAAGCTCTCGGGAAGGTCACAGTCCTGACTCCCAGTTCAGAGTTCCTTCCTCTGAGGCCAAACTGGGCCTATTACTGGCATCATGAAAAACAAGAAGAGAGGTGTTGGGAGCTGCAGCAAAAGTGACCTCTGCCACCCTCTTGCCAGTTACGAGTAACATAATTCCTCTAAATAGGGACCATTGCTTTTGTTCTCCGAGGTGTGAAAAAGGTTTCTGGAGGATAAATCTGTTGGTCAGTGTCTTTTAGAAAATCGGAAGTGGGAGCTATTTTTTCCTTGGGCTGTAGCAGTCATGGGTAATCAGGTTTGTCCCAAACCAGTGAGGAGCAGCAGAGGCCAGCAGAGGACCTGGGAGGAGACAGAATGTATGGACAGAGTGAGCCAAGGGCCTCCACAGCCTATGGGATGATGGCCTCCCTCACACAGCCTCAGCTGTGGGACCTTCTGAGCTGGTCGTCCTGTCTGCGCCCCAGCAGGGTAGGATGCTGTGGGGAGTCACTTCTTGAGCTCTGGGGGTCTAAAGACCAGATAGGAGTGGGGAGCATTTATAAACTAACATAATAATATGAAAATAGATGTAGGGAGTTTTGTTTTTGTTTTTGTTTGTTTGTTTTTTTCCCCAAACCACCTCTTTGTTCCCCTCTGCTCCCTCACAGAGTCTGGAATAAAAATGGAGCCCAACAGAAGGTGCCCAGTGAGCCCAGCGTAAGTTAGGCTGGTGGATCCCTCTTCTCCTCAGAGCAAAAGTAACTCTTGTGCCTTAAAAGCACAAAGCTTTGGGATGCCCTTAGACCAGATGAGGCATGATTCAAATAAACCACACATAAAAGAGAAATGGGTAAGAATATGTCATTTTCTGAATCTCTTCTCCCCTGCCCCATTTCCCAACCCCTCCAAGAAACTTCTGTAGCTTGATGGCTTCCACCCACCCTGGCTCCCACTGACCACAGCTAGGGCCTCAGAGACCCTTGGGCCTTTTCCAAAATTTCTTCTCTGATTTGGGGGTAATTAGGATGCTCTCTGAGAACCTGGGACAGAGGAAGAAAGGGGTGCAGCATCAGGCAGGGGTGTCCGTCTCTGCACCAGGACCAGGCCATAGCACCAGCGCCCCACCCCACCCCTAATGTATCCCAGGGGCTTACAATGGCTTACATGGTGGCAGACTTCAATGGCCTCCACAAATCTCTTGTCCTTCAAGTAGTTGAAAGCGAGTTTGAAGCCTGTCCAGGGGCACAGGGAACACAGACAGTGGCACCCTAACCACCCAAGAGCCAGGGTGACGGTCCTCCTGCCCAGCACCCAGGTCACCCACATGCACCTTGGCTGCCTGCCTTACCGATGCCAGGGTTGGCGTGATGACTGTACTTCCAGGCCAGCTCGTAGTTGGTGGCTGCGTCTTTGTAGGACTGCTCCTTCTCCATGATGAAGCCCATGTACTCATAGGCCTTGCAGCAGGACTGCAGGGAAAGCCACACCGGGTCCCAGCACAGGTTACAACCCCGGGGGAGGGGGGGGTTTGGGGGGGGGCAAAGGATGGTGGTGAACTGCATTAACTCTAACCTCTCACCTTTGCGAGGGTTCGGCCATGTGTCCCCTCTAGGCTACCCCGACGTAGGCATGACCCCTTTCCCCACAGCCCTCCCGCTCTGACCCCCACACCCCTCGAGCCCTTCCCATCTCTCTTGGCTGCCCGACCCTACCCAGCATCTCTTACCTAGCCCGGTCCCTCTCCCCGCTCCCGCCCCTGGTTCCGTTCCCATCTTGCTTAGCGTGCATGTGCCCTCTTTTGTCCAGCCTCTTCTCATCAGGTTCTAACCCGCACCTCCTCTGCCCCCGACGCCTACGCGCTCCTCGCGCCCTGCCTCCACCTGGCGTCCCCGCTCCCCCGACGGCGGCGCGCCCCCTGCCTTGTTGTACTGCACGCAGCGCCGCAGCAGCTCCGACGCCAGGTCGAACTTGCCGCCCTGGCAGTACAGGTCCGCCAGTAGGAGCCAGCTCTTCTCCAGGTCCTCGGCCTCATCCAGCGCCCACGGGGCCTTGGCCAGACGCTTCAGCTGTGTGCGCGCCTTGGGGACCTGCTTCAGCAGCGCGTAGGCCTGTGCCATGGCCAGCAGGGCGGGGACGCTCTCCTTCTGCGCATGGGGGTGGGGGGGGAGGTGGGGGGGGGTAAGCGGGCATGAGTGCGCTGGGCCCCCAGCCTAGCCCCACGCGCCGCCCGTCCCGCGCGCCGGCCCACCTCGGCCTGCGCCATCTCGATGAAGGTGCCCAGCGCCGCCTCCACGTTGGCCTTCTCCCTTGTGGCCAGCAGGCAGAGATTCTGCAGCAGTCGCAGCTGGGTCTGGCCCCCGGCCGAGTGCGGGTAGAACTCACGCAGTAGCTTCTCCGCGGTGCGCACACCATGCTGCTCCGAGCCCTTCCTGTTGGTGGACCTGCGGCCATTGGACACCGGAACCCGGAACCCGTGGGGCCCTCACTTGGCCTGGACCCCACCGCTCGCGAGGCTCTCTCCTCCTTTCCCAGGGTCCTGACCCTGCGCCCCCACCCCCAGGTCAGCCGGGCCCCTACTTGCTCTCAGCCACCAGGCTCTCAAAAGCCTCTCCGCCCACGATCTCGTTGTCTGGGTTCAGACAGATCTGCACCATGTAGTAGGTGGCACTCTGGCCCCACGAGCTGTCCTTGCGCGCTTTGTTTAGGAACTTCAGTGCTTCGTTGGGTTGCCCTATGTGCCTGTAGCGGAGAACAGAAATACCCAAGAACCAGAGAGGGAAACTGAGGGCCAGGGAGGGCAGGGACTTGCAGGGACCACTCCCTGAGTCTGTGCACAGTGGGGCTGGATCACTGCTCTCCCCGCACCCTGATCTGCACGCTGAATTTCTGCAGAAGCCCAGCGTGTCTGCTAGGAAGAACCCCCTGCAGGAGATCCCGAGGAGGCTCCCCTCCCGCCTCCACTCACCAGCAGTAGATGCCGCTGCAGTAGTTGAAGCCTGGCTCCAAAGGAATGCGGCTGGACATCTTCTTGGCCAATTCAAAGAAGGCAGGGGCAACTTCAAGTCTGCCACTTCTCCATAGCAGATCAATTAGTTTATTCAGTACCAAAAAATTGTCTAAAATAAGAAAGCAGAAAGCTCCAGGCTATGATAACCACTAGCTACATCCGTTTGGGTGCCGCCAGATGGCATGGAGAAGGGAGGGGACCAGCAGACACTGCCTGGTTTGGGCTGAGCCGGGACATCCCAGCAGCCTCAATGTCTCCACTGGTCTCCACAGTTGAGAGAATTATCATCATCATACTGAAAAGTAGGGAGAATAGCTAACACTTGTACAGTACCTGGCATGAAGCGCTTTGCCTATATATTAACTACACAACGGGGTACCAGTGTTTCCCATTTCACAGATGAGGAAACTGAGACACAAAGAAGTTATCTGCCAAAGGTTACACAGCTGGTGAGTGGAAGAGCTTGAGTTAGACATAGGCCATCTGGCTCCGGGATCTGCACTCCTAACAGCTGCACTTGGCTGGGCCTCTAGGCAGAGCTGGTTTTGGGCCTCCAGAGGCTCTAGTCTGAGCGTCAGGTATGGTCCCTGCCCCAGCAAGAGTGTGGTTTGTTACTGCAATGAGGGAGAAATGTAGCTACCCATAAGGGAGAATTTCGAGCCACCTCCAGGTGCTGTGACCTCAGAAGGGGGCCACATCCAGTCCAATGGCTGTGATGTGGGGACAGACAGGCTCTCCTGGGTCCGGTGCCAAGTGCTGCCCTGCCTGAGACCAGAAACTGGCCCCTTGGACTCGGGAAGGGCCAGCATGTTCCATCGGGGCTTTATCAGTTTCCTGCTGCTCTGGGAACAATCAGAGAGGAAGGGGCTTCCTCTGCCCCGTCAGGAAGGAGGGGAGGGGGCCCACCCTTCTCAAGGGAAAACAGTTTTTGCGGGCTGGGAACTGATGTAGCCAGTCTTAACGCAGGCAGTTACCTGGCGCTTTCTCCAGGACTTGGTGGTAGAGATCGACAGCAGCTTCATATTTCTGTTTTCTAAACATCAGGTCAGCCATCATCTGTCAGAAAACACACGGAGTTCCCTGGTGGGTAGGCTGGCCAGGGGTGGGGATAAGCAGGGCAGAGAGAAAGCACTTCCAGGGGAAGCTTCTCTAGGCACTGAGAGAAGTGGCCACAGGAGGAGCCCAGAAGGAAGGCCTGCCTGGGGTTGGGGGGAGAGGACGTAAGTGGGAAGAGAAGCCCAGGGCTGGACACCAGAAGGACCCTTTGACAGGCTGCAACAGAACTAGCCTCTCCGCCCATGTCTGAGAACTGCTAGTTGCAGGCAGTGGAGGTGGAATGAGGGCTCCCCTCTTCTACGGGGTGGCCCTGGAGGCTGTCTGGGTGTTAGGGAGGAGAGAAGTCAGACAGGAGAGGGTTTTTCCCACACTCTTCTTTAAACCCAGGAAACTGTCTTACCCTTGCCTTCACCAACTATAGGCGTGGTTCCCCCTCCCATCTCCCCCTGGATGGGCCCAGGAGACTGACGTGGTCCCTGCTGCCACCCCTACCCGGTGAAGGGCAGTGGCCCCGCACTCCATCCCCTCTGCCTGGCAGCCCTTGTGGGCGGGGCAGCCAGGTGACTTCGTTCTAGGGCTGGGAAGCAGCCCTCAGAGTCACAGGGAGCCTGGGGAGGGCAGGCAGAAGGTTGGGGGTTGGGGGCTCCTACCACAGAGGCGGTCTCGTGGTGCTCCTCAGACTGTAGGAGGATGGCACAGTGCTGCTCACACAGGTCCAGCTGTCCCTGCAGCAGGAAGAGCCGCGCCAGCTCCAACACCACCTGCGATAAGACCAGACAAAACGGACCAGCGAGCATCAAGGGGAAACTCCAAGGCTGATGTCTTCCCCTCTCATCACCCATTTCTGTTAGGTCTCTGGCCCTCCTCTTTTCCTTTACCAGTTCTCCAATCATACCATGTGTTTTACTAACTAAGTATAACTTGTACCTCTCCTTCAGCTCTGGCGCTGACCTAACCATCTCTGGACTGCCTTCTATGCCCCAGACGCGGAGCAGGTGCCTATCTTCTGAGTTCCCACGGTGTGCAGACCCACATGCAGGCACATATCGTGTAGCATTGGAACTGCAAATGTGCTCATCTGTGCCTCCTCCCTGAGGCAGTCTCTGGGCAGGGATAGGTCTGGGCCCACCATCTCCCAGGCCTAGCACCGTGCCTGGCACATTTGAGACATCTGTTAAACGAGTGCATGTTTTGTTGTTGTTGTTGTTTTTAAATATTTTATTTATTTATTTATTTATTTGACAGAAAGAGAGAGAGAGAGAGCACAAGCTGGCAGAGCAACAGGCAGAGGGAGAGGGAGAAGCAGTCTCCCACTGAGCAGAGAGCCTGTGGGACTTGATCCCAGGACCCTGTGATCACAACCTGAGCCAAAGGCAGATGCTTAACTGAGCTACCCAGATGCACCAAATGATTGTTAAATGAATGAATGGCTGGGCTGCTAAGTTTTTTTTTCCGTTCTCCTAGTATGGACTCCACCCACCATCGTCTCTGGAGAGCCACACCACCCTCCTGACTCTAAACCTCTTTGGAAGCTTAGTCCGAGTTTGTGCCCAAAGACCCCAGGCAGCCACAGCTCTCACTGTGTCACCACCTCCAAGGGGGACCTAGAAACGCCAGACTAACATGACTTTTGGCAGCATCTTTCCCACCCCACCTCCCACAAGTGGCTGTCCAAAGTGAGGCTTCCCAGACTTGGTTTGAGGGTCCCAGAGTCAGCTAAAGCAGGCTCCCTACACCAGGGGTCTCAGGGCCCTTATAACTCAGGTCCTCAGGGAGGCACAGGAAAGGACCTGGCCTCTGCCCCTAGGCAGGAAACTCTGCAAGGCATCATGGCCCAAGAGAAGGGGCAGGCTCTGGCTTTGAGGGCCCCACCTTATTGTCAACGGGCGAGTAGAACAGGGCATCCTTATAAGACCGCACTGCCTTGGCAAACTCCTTCTCTGCCAGGTAGTACTCCCCAAACTGGACACAGATGGAGGCTGCCAGTTGCTTCTGGGAGGGGATCATTTCTGGTTGCTCCAGTGGAACACGCTTCAGTATCCGAGACTGGAGGTCCATGGCCTGGGGAGACCAGTAAAGTCAGGATCAGAGACTCAGAGCCTGATGTGCTGGATCTCAGGCCAATTCACAACCAGTCTCCACGCTCTGGTTTCTGTGTCAGCATATTATCAGAAAGGGCATCTCAGGTGCCCGTGAGCAGATCTGGGTCACTCTGGACAGGCAAGGCCACTGGCTGAGTACTTGGGAGGCAAACTGGCTCTGCCTTGGGGGCAGGAGTAGAAGCAAAGGCACCCAAACAAAACACTCTAGTGTACTCTCCTGTTTACCTGTTTCCATCATACCCTGCTGCCTCCTTGTCTAATCTGAGCTTGCACAAGCCCAGAGCAGGTGCTCAGAGCTGGCAGGGTTTTGACAGATGCATTTGCTCTGAATACTGCCCTGCGGGGACTCTGAGGCAGCCTTCACAACTACCCACGACATAAAATGATCAAGTGAGTAACCGGGGGAGCATCGGAAGAAGACAGATTGAAGACACCAGGGTCAAGCTTTGGGATTTCTAAGGGCCAAAAGGGAGTGGGAATCTGGTGGGAAACAAGGGCATAAGTCATCTCAAGCATCAGAGAGTGGGCTCTGCTCCTACACCCGCAGAATGCACCCCTTCCCCCAACAAGTGGCAGACCACGCCCTTGCTGGAACGAGGGAGAAAGGTATGGCAGGAATGGCCAGGAAGTGTCCCATCCAGGCAGCTGGGTGGGGAAAGACCTTTGTTTGGATCAGGTCAGACCTGGTTCCAATCTCACCTCCACCACTTACTAGCAGCGAGACTCCGAGCATATTTCTTAACCTCTTGGAGCCTCATCTGTGAAGCAGGAATGTCCCAATGCTGTATCTCAAAGGCTACCGTGAGAATAAGAAAGCAAAAAGCCTAGTATAGCACCCACCACAGAGCATTCAGTGACTGGGAGCTCCTGGCGTTGTCCAGTATTATCACCTCTAGCATCCTTGAATACGAGGGCACCTTCCTCCTCCCTGCCTTCTCCAGCCTGGCCCAGCCAGCCTTCAGGCACTTAGGGGCACCATCAATGAAGAGCACAGGTGTGGGGATAAATGGAAGGCAGAGGCCTGAGATGTAACCTAGGTCCTCTTTTGAGGGCCAGCCCTCAAGCCTTCTAGACCAGCCTTCCTTTTATAGCTCCCATCAGGAAATGGCAGATAAAGAGCTTGCTTGAGTCTGTTGTCTATCGTCAATTACCTCGTTCAAAGTTCCCATCACATCTTCTTTTTTATGACTCTTATAAACCTTTGCCAGCAAAAGCAAGCACTTGACATCGTTCATCATGGATGGGATGTCCTTGACTGCAAAATGGAAACTCAAATCAGTGTTCTCTGGCCGCTGGGAAGCCAGGGATGGGGGAGGGAGGGGACTGGGTTCAGGACCCCTGCATCATTCTGCAGGAGAAAAGAGTGTGGGGGGCGGTGGGGGGCACAGTATGCTGGGGGACAGACTTTCGGACATGGCCTCACCAGAGTCATGTTCCAGTGCTTGTTTCAGAACTTTCTCTGCCTTGTTGAATTTTTTTAACTTCAGGAGCAGCTCAGCCAGATCACAGCACAGAAAGTCCTGTCCACTGATCTTCTGGGCGGCCTCATAATAATTAATTGCCTTAGGGCAAATGGGAAATACTGGCGCCGGGTTTGGTTCTACCCTTGAGTGCCTCACACCGTGTTCCCCTCAGCGGCCACCACTGTGTGTCCCCGCAGAACACAGAAGCCTGAGATGGAAAGGCCCTCCCAGCTGCAGAGGGCTCAAGCTGAGCAGGTGTATGTGGAGGGGGGCGAGAAACGGTGGCTGGCTTCTGAATTCTCCCCTTGGTACCCCATTAAACAGGGAACTAGGGTGGAAATGCAGCTACTCCCCTCCCATCCTGACCCTCCTACCCATGCATCCTCCTCCCTCTTCCCTGCTGGGCTGTCTCCCTCAACCCCACCCCTACCTCCCCACCCCAACCTAGTCTGACCTTGGTGTACTGGTGGGTTTTCACATAGGCTTGCCCAATCCTGCTGACAAGGGATGCATCGTGTGGGTTCTTTCTATAGGCCTCATCATAAACCTCCAAGGCCTTCTCAGGCTGGTGGGGAAAGTATCCAGAGGTCTCTCTGTGTCTCTTCTCTCCCACTGGAGACATGAGATCAGAGGACCATGTGGCAAGGCCATGAGGCTTTCACTCACCTCCTGAATGTTCATGAAAGCATCACCCAATAGCAGGCTGGTGTGGGGACCAGGCAGATGTTCACAGAGCTCCCTCCAAAAGCAAACAAAAACTTAGCTCAGACCTGTGCATCTTTCATGTTTCTGAATCCATCTCTTCCTTTTCTTTCCCACTAATCCATTCATTCATTCATTCATTCATCCATCCATTCACTCATCAACCAATACTCATTGAAAGCCCACTGTGCATGCTAGCCACCTTAGTCTAGGCTCTCCTCATCTGTTTTCTGGACCATGCCAGAACTTCCACCCATTCCTCTGGCCTCCACTCCCAACCCCCGCCCCCCTCCCAGACACCCCGCATAAGCAGGCATCCTGCTCTTTCTTTTTTTTTTAAAGATTTTATTTACTCATTTGACAGAGAGAGACACAGCAAGAGAGGGAACACAAGCAGGGGAAGTGGGAGAGGGAGAAGCAGGCTTCCTGCCAAGTGGGGAGCCCAATGTGGGGCTCGATCCCAGGACTCTAGGATCATGGCCTGAGTCAAAGGCAGACTCTTAACAACTGAACCACCCAGGCACCCCTATCCTGCTCTTTCTAAAACTCCATGTAACCACGTTACTCCACTGTTTATTGGTTTCTCACTGCTCCTGGCTTCTCCTCCCTCAGCCCCACCCCCGTAGCACTGCCTCCCCGATACATTGCTTAGGCAGAAGTTTGCTTGAGGGAGGGGCTGGAAAGGTACTTTTAAGCCCCTACTGTCAAATCATATAGGGCTTCTAACCCCTGCTCTCCAACCTCCTGCACCTCTCATTGACCACATCAAGTCACTGGACATTTCTTCAGGGACAGGCAGAGATAGGGCCGGGGCAGAAGTGCATTCCCATGGTTCCCACCAGAATGTGGGGCCATACAGGGCAGCCAAGCAGGACAGATTTGGTTCCGGGTCCTCAGATCTCAGCAATGAGCCGGCCTGACTGACTCAGCACACTTAAATTCTGACCCACAGGAAATTCTGTACTTGGCATCTAACACACTTGGAGGACACGCACTGGAGACCCAGGTGGAAGAAACACAACCTGGAGGAAACACTCCCTAAAACAGCACTGGAAACGCAGCTGTTAGGGGTGCTGCCTCCTGGGGCTTACCGGTAGCAGCCGATGTAGAGGCGGGTGTCTTTGCGAGTCTGCAGGTAGATGTTGGCCATCTTCTCCTTGGCTTCTGTGTAGCAGGGCTGCTTGGGCGTGATGTTCCTCAGCATGCTCAGTGCCATGTCCACATTCCCCTTGCTCAGGGCCAAGTCCACGTTGGCGATGGTGATGCGGATCTCCTCTGGTGTGCCGCTGAACTCATTGATGGCGTCCTGCATGACCTTAGTGGCCTCATGCTGGGACATGGGAACCCAAAAGATGCTCTGTTAGCTGTCGCCTACCACACTTGCAACCTCTTGGAGGAGACATAAGTGATCCCTCTTCCCACTCCTAACCCCTGGAGAGAAAGGAAACAGAGACAGCTGGGAGCGTCCTGCCGTACGGAAGCCAAGGGGAGGATGGCTCACATCCACCTGCAGAGAGGTTCCAGTGGCAGAAAGGAGAGACAGCCCTTCAATGTCCACAACTGCTGTTCCTGGGGGATGGCAGGGGGAAGGTGCTTAGAGACCTGGGGCTACAGAAACCCTCAACTGTAAGAACCAGCCTGTTCCTTAGCATCTCAATGTCTGTTGGCAATTCCTTCCTGTTGGAGACCTATGACACATCTTGTATTTTTCTGCTTTTGGTCAAAGGTATGTTTTATTTTTATTTATTTATTTGAGAGAGCGCATGCACGTGCACATGTTCATGCAGGAATGGGGGGTGCAGGGGGAAAAGCAGACTCCCCGCTGAGCAGGGAGCCCCCAGCCCCACCCCATAGGACTCTATCCCAAGACCCTGAGATCATGACCTGAGCTGAAGGCAGCCGCTTAAAGGACTGAACCCCCAGGTGCCCCAAAAGTATTTTAATGTTATGGTATTTGGTACATAAAAGTCTAGTTGAATTATTTCTTCATTATATTTATACCCTTGATTACTTTAACAAAGTGCCTCTCTTTCCCTATTATGGTGCTTTTTGACTTGGGTTCAGTCTTACCAGACATTTCTTCCTCAACCTCTGCTTTCTTTTTGTTTGCTTCATATGTTTGTACCATGTTTTTACTCTCATTCTGGGTCCTTTGGCTTTTGAAATATAGACAGTAAGGGTTCCTTCTGTTTGCTTGTTTAAACCACTCCAATGCCTCTTTTATTTAATAGGCACATTTATTTCATTTACAATTTTATTATCACAGATACATTCTTAGGTTTTCTGTCAACTTGTTTTGTTTTCATTTTTTTTGTTGTTGTTTTCATTTTTATATGCTGCTGTGTTCAGCTTCATTTCTGCCTTATGTGTGGTTCTGCTTTCCTTTCTTCATAACTCTTGAAAAATGTGGTATAAATCTTCTCTTTTAAATTCTACCAACAGTTATCTTTCTATCAAGAAACATTTTGTGAGGGACGCCTGGGTGGCTCAGTTGGTTGGGCGACTGCCTTCGGCTCAGGTCATGATCCTGGAGACCCGGGATCGAGTCCCGCATCGGGCTCCCAGCTCCACGGGGAGTCTGCTTCTCCCTCTGACCTTCTCCTCGCTCATGCTCTCTCACTGCCTCTCTCTCAAATAAATAAATAAAATCTTTAAAAAAAAAAAAAGAAACATTTTGTGAAAACTTTTTGTTTCACACTCTATAAAGATAGAAAAAAATCGCATACAGTAACCCCACCTTTCCTTCACATCCTCCTCCCTGAATTTTTTATGGGATACTATTGTTATTTTGACTTTAATAACTTTTATTTCAAGAACTTAGCTATTATGCTGGCTTTGAGTCGAAATGACTGTAATTATTTCAATGGAATTATGTTTATCTAGATAAGTTCTATGCATCCTTTTACAGTTCAGATTTTTCCCACTTGTAAAAACTTCATTTATTTTGTGTTTTGGTTGTCTGAATTATATCGACAAGTAGGTTTTTCAAAAGGTTTTAGTTAACACCATAATTCTGGAGTTATTCAATTTTTTAGAGAATCCTTTATTGCTTTCACATATGAAAGACATCCTGGGGGACATCCCAACCCCTTCAACATTTTATAAGTATTGTTCTGTTGTCTCCCTGAATTTAGTATAGTTGAGGAAAAGTCTGAGGCCAAGTTGATTTTTTTTTTTCTCACAGCGGGTAATATGCTGCCTTCCCAGATGATTGTCAGAACCTTCAATGACATTGTGAATCCTTGATTCTCGTAACGTCATTAGGGTATTAACTATTAGGATATTTCTTGGTCTTAATATTTTACTGCTATTTCTCCAGCACAGAGTGCCTTTCCGGGTCACTGATTCATGTCTCCCCTAAAGGAATCGTTCTCCCAGTACCTCTCTGATGTGTCCCCTATTCCGTTTCATCTCCCTTCTGCAGAAACAGTGATTTTGCATTGGCTGGCTATCTGCCTCTTTCTTTCTTACCTGTCATCCTCTCAAATCACTTGTGATTTTCTCAACCCTTTCTCCCATCAGAGAGCCTCAGCAAGGGCTCGGCCGTTTTCTACTTTTTCTCAGGGGACTAATGAGATTACTGCTTCCTGTAGCTTGGCTAGGTGAACCCCTTTGTGGATCTCTGGTGCTCTGCTTTGAGCTGTTTTTTTTTTTTTTTTTTTAAGATTTTATCTATTTATTTGACACATAGAGATCACAAGTAGAGAGGCAGGCAGAGAGAGGAGGGGAAGCAGGCTCCCGGCTGAGCAGAGAGCCCGATGTGGGACTTGATTCCAGGACCCTGGGATCACGACCTGAGCCGAAGGCAGAGGCTTTAACCCACTGAGCCACCCAGGTGTCCCTGGTTCAGAAAGTTTCAAGCAAATGCAGGGACCTCAGGCACCCTTCTTTCTCTCTTCCCCACAGATGTAAAGTTCTGAAAGGACGGGGCCCTTGCTGGCTGCTCTCTTCTATCCCCAGCCCCCACATGGCACCTGACATATAGCTGGCCCTCAGTCTCTAGCCAAATCAATGACCAGCTGAATCAACTTTTCCGGGATGTGGCACTCTCCTAATTTCATTATAGACGGAGATTCCTTCTCCACTTGCAATTCTTGTATCCCTTTGGCTGATTTAAAGGAGGAAAGTACAACCAACAAGCTTCTGCATCCCCATCTTTGCTCCAAAGGCAATTTTTAACTTTAAGGAGAAAGGGCCTCATGGGCTTTTCCTTCTCAATGGCAGGGTCATCACAGGAGGCCAGATGCCCCAGTACTGGGGGAATCGCAGAAATGGTCTTGCAGCTCTGCCCACAAACCCCTTTCTGGAGAGTGGGCAGGTGAGTGAGGTCAGTGGGGCCAAGGGAGCATGTGGAGGCAGCTTCCCCCCTCCCACCACCCATCTCTGTGTTCTCTGCTGCTCCTTTACACCTGCATAGGATGCTCAGGTGCTCCCTGCCTTTGCCTAGCCAGCCCCTCAAGGCCCCAGGGCTGCCTCAGCCAGTTGACCACGTTGTATACCACAAAACTCCAAGGGAACAGAGTTCATAAAGGTTGTGGTGTGATGATGGCATCCATGGGCACTCTACCTGGTCCCCTCTGCATAGCTACCTGCGGCTGTCCTCATGGGCCTCTCTGCTCTGCTTGCATGTACTCACAGGGACAGTGTGGTAGGCAGGGGACAGATCGGGCAGGACTCAATAGGGTTTGGGCTTTACCTTGAGGGCAGTGGGAGCCACAGAAGCCTTTAGGCAGGGGTATGATGTGCTCCCAAATGAATAAAGGCTCAAATAATAGCACAAATAACCACCAGCCAGAATCAGAGACCCTGGGTTGATGACCTTGGACCTCCAAAGGCCTCAGTCCCAAGGGAAGAGAGCATGGCATTTCTTACCAGCTCCCCATTCATCCGGAGGGCATCTGCCAGTTCCAGTAAGATGGACACCCGCTCGCTGGGCTGTACGGAGGGCCCGCGGAACTTCTTGCCTTTTTCTGTCTTCCGAGTTGGCAATTTTATGATCATTTTCAGGGTCTTTATGGCTTCTGGATAGTCCCCAGACTTGTTGAGGGCCCTGGCCTTGATATAGTGGTAGAGAGGGTGGTCTCGGACCTAGAGGAGCAGAGAGGAGCACAGGGCTCCAGCGCGCTGCTGCTGCTGCTGCTGCTGTGACTCACAGTACACAGCCTGGAGAAAGCTCCAGAAGCCCACTGAACCTGCCCCTGCCTTTGGCCAGCAGAAGGGTCTGCAGGCTGTGGGGAGTGCCTGGGGCTACCCTCCCAGGGCAAGTAGGGGGCTGCAGCTGGGTGGGCTGAGGGGTGCTGAGCGGGCAGCTGGGCACAGAGGACCCCACCTGGAAGTTGTGGCTGACGCCTAGCTCTAAGCAGTGGGAACACATGGCGAAATTGCCCTGTGCCAGGTAGACGTGGGACATGAGGAGGTGGGCATCCACGGAGGTAGGGTCCAGCTCCAGGCAGCGCTGCAGGGTGCTCTGGGCATTCTCCAACTCTCCTAGAAATGAGAAATGGACCTCTACATCCAGGGCACCCAGTGGACTCCCAGGGCCCGGATGTAAAGGCAGAATGAAGTTTCTAAGTCCTGTTACCTGGAAATACCCAAGTTGGCCATTTGACCCGGGTCTGTCCTGTTTCACTCGGAGTTCTCGTCTTAAAATCAGAACTACACTTTGTGCTTGGACCCAGACAAAAGCCAGGAAACTTGAACCCTGGTGTGACCCCCTCCTCTCTCTCTGCAGCCCTCAGGGAGACCGCTAAGTCACGTCACTGCTCTGTGTGGAAGCTCCGGGGAACACTTAAGTCTTGATTCCCACACCTCAGAGCAGAGTGAAACCTAACAATAATGGTAATATAGCAGCCCCGACTTACAAAGCACCTGATCTATGGCCAACACATGCAAAGCATCTTTAGAAAGGGGGTTTCATATTTGTCCAGCCCTGCGAGATTGGCAGTATTATCCGTGACTTTTAGCTGTAGGACTGGGACCCAGTGACGATTAAGTCACTCAGCTTACAAGGAACCAAGTCAGCATTGAACTCCAGGGCCACTGGTTCCTGAGGCTGAGCTCTGATCTAGCACTAGGGGGTACGGGGTCTTCCTGCAGCCCCAGTGGGAAGCCCAATAGTGGGGTACACTGAGCTGGTAGGAGGGTCCTGCATTCCTCTGCATCTCTCAACAGCTCCTGCTCAGGGTCCATAACCTAGCCAGTGGGGAGCACCTGCATGTGGATCCCGACTCCCTGCTCCTCTTTTGTGTGCTGCAGAAGTGTGAAAATGTCACTATGGCAACTGAAGCAGCTGGAGACCTGGCTTTGGCCCTAAACCTGCTTGTTGGCAGCTGCCAGAATCCCTGGGGGCATGCTCCTGCCCTTGCCTCATACCCAGGAGCCCCAAACTGTGTGTAAGCCTGGAAACCAGAGAAACACTGGGAAGCCGGAGTAGGAAGGTGGGGGAGCTCTCTGTGCAGCATGACCCATGCAAGGCAGTGCCGGAGGCTGATCCATGCCTTGGCATTTGGGATTCTTCGGAAGCCCTCAGCACACCAGAGCTCATCTTGTCTTCCAGGAAGACGGGGGTACAAGGCTGCCGGGGGAGAGTACCCAGAGAGGACAATAAGTCTCCCATGAAGGCTTCTCCCTTTTTCCCTCTTTCTTTCCAGGGCCTGGGCCTTGAGATGGAAGATGCTGGCAGGATATTGCTCTGGCCACCCTGAGACTCTGAAAGCCCTAAGACTACAGGGTCTCACCTCCCCATGAGGCCCTCGGGACCACCTTTAAAACCGGCAATCCTGCCGCCGCCTCCCCTCCTCTGCTTTAGTTTTCCCCATGGCATTACTACATCCTAACAAACAACGCAGTGTGCTTCATTATTCTGTTTATTGTCGATTTCCCCTTACTAGAATGCAAATCTCGTGAGGGAATTTCTGCCTATTTGGAGGACTCGCGGAGCCCAGCATGAGCGCGGCCCGGGTGTATAATGGAAGTTCAGGGATGATGTCCTGGCCCAGAGCTCAGAAGCCACCAATAGCAGGCCAGGTGGGAGAGACCCCTGATGGCCAGGGAAATCAGGCTGGTTTCAGGGGACTGGAGGCCAGAGATGCAGGCAGGCCTGGTGAGGGTGTGTGTGTGTGTGTGTGTGTGTATACACGTGTGTGGGGGGTGGGGCTCACCTGAGAGGTACTTGACCTGAGCCATCACATACAGGGGGTCGATCAGCGCCGGCGCTGCTTTGATTACAGGAGTCAGGATCATGGCGACTTGTTTAAGGAGCGGAGACACGATCTGGCCTGGCGACCGGGGCTGGAGGAACATGGGGCCTGGCTGTACGGCTGGCCCCGTGCCAGACAGACACCTAAAGCTCTCAGACAGCATTATTTCAGTGAAGGAATTTTACCTTATTCCAGGTGTTTATTATGGCACTCTGTGCCATCGAGGACTAGAGCACAAGCTCTGGAGAATGGGGACTTGGTTTTGCTCGCTATAATGTCCCCAGTACCTAACCTGGTATCTGGCACGTGCCTAGTGCACTTGATAAATATTTGTGGGACAGCTCATGACATGGCACTGGGGGCGACACGATCCTTGCCCCCAGGGAATCCTGGCTGGCTGGGAAAACAGGCAAACGAGTAAAGCAGACAGACAAGTAAAGGCTAATAGATTTCTTAGAAGACTGCTGGAGAAAAGGAGCCTGGTTATTCTCTAGGATAAAGGCAGGGGCACAGCCCAGGGTGCCCTGCCCCTCCATGGCTGGTCTGTGGACAATCAGCAGCACAGGCATCACCTGGGAGGCAGGCTCCCTCCCCCCACCCTGCACCCATCAGAATCTGCACTGGAACAACTCTCAAGAGGTTCACATGCTACATGTTCAAGTTTGTTTAGAGGAGAAGGGGTTCCCCAGCCACAAGAGCACAGCACAGCCTGGTAGTCAGCCAGGTGATGTCCCTACCTCTGTCCAGACCGATGCTTCTGACCCCCACCATGAGGACAGGACTTCCACTAACCTGCTTGGGGCAGAAGAACAAGTACTCCTTGGCGAGGCAGACCAGGAAGAGGGGGTCCAGTCTTTCGAAGTACTCAGAGCCTAGGGGGAGGCCCTGCATGCTGGAGAAGTGCAGCTCTGCGACCTCCTTCAGGAGGGCAGTGGCTTCCTGCTCTCCCTTGTGCTTGCGGGATGCCAGGAGGGCCTGGAGGAAAAGCAGCACCTATGGGAGGCAGGTGCAGCTCTTGGCACCAACACCAGCTGGGCAGTGGGTAGGCAAGGGTGAAGCAGGAGTCCAGGCATGTGGGCTGCTGGATACCAGATACTGGGGTGGGGGCAACCCAATGCTGGAGGAACCCATGCCCCCAGAGGGCTCTGACCTCAGACTTCCCGAGGGACTGCTGCACCTCCCTCAGGAATTCCAGCTGGTGCTCTGCCTCTTCCAGGTGGCCGTCCAGGATCTGGCACCAGATGATCCCTGGGCCCGGGATAGAATGAGCATGAGCAGCCGGCACTGACACGGAGCCAGCAGGCCAGCAGGCCAAGGAGCACAGATGCGACAGCGGAAGGAAGGGTGATGCATGCTCAGGGTAGAGAAGTCAAAGCATGAGGCAACATGAAAAAATATCCCTAGTTCACACACTAGCTTGAAGCAGATCTCTCCCCACAGGTAACCGCCCCTAACAATCTGCAGTATGGTCCTTCAACCATCTTTCTAAGCATTCATTTGTTAGCAATGTGTTCGCGTCTACGTGATACACGTCTGTGTATACACATCCACCCCGTTCTCTCTAATGGCAATATAACATGCCACTGTGGACTCCACACTGCATTTGACTGTGGTCCCATTGAAGGACACCTCATCTCATATTTAGTTTGCTTTTGACGCTTAAATGTTGCAGGGTCTCGGTAAACGTATTCCCATGTTCTAATTCTTGAAGTTGAGCTGATGGGTCAAAGGGCATGTATATCTAAAATGTTAACAGGTAAGGCCAACTTGTCCTCCAGAGACATTTCAATTAATATTACAGCCAAGAACTTGAAAGTGGCTTTTCTGCACAACCTCGCAGATATGCTTTACTTTTTGCCAGTCTAAAGAGTGAATAGTAATTCATTTGAATTCACTTTTTTTTAATTGCCAGGGAAAAGGAATATATATCTATTTTGTATATTGAATGGCATTTTTCTACTATGAATCTCCTGTACATAGTAGCTTTAGCCTGTTTTTCTTTTAGGGTTGTTTTCTTTTTATATATTAAGATGATTAATCCTTTGTAGCCAACATTTTCCATTAGTTTGCCATTTACCTCTTCAGTGTCTTTTGCCATCTATTAGTTTCAAACTTTTATATATTTTCCCTTCCAGCCTCTGAGTTTTCCCCAGGGAAGACAAGTCCAACTGAATTTTTAGGTTTAAATATCTAATTCATCTGGAGATTTTTTTTAAAAGATTTTATTTATTTATTTGACAGGCAGAGATCACAAGTAGGCAGAGAGGCAGGCAGGGAGAGAGAGGAGGAAGCAGGCTCCCCGCTGAGCAGAGAGCCCAATGTGGGGCTTGAACCCAGAACCCTGGGATCATGACCTGAGCCAAAGGCAGAGGCCTTAACCCACTGAGCCACCCAGGCGCCCCTGGAGCTTATCTTTTAACTTATCTCTACACCCCCTCCCTGCAATGTGGGGCTCGAACTCACAACCTCGAGATCCAGAGTCACGTGCTCTACTAACTGAGCCAATAAACTGGAGTTTATTTTTGAGTATGGTGTGAGATAGGAACTTCCCTTTACTTTTTTCATGCTGGATAGCCAGACGTTCAGCCATGGTTTATTGAAACCTACCACTGTGTTGGTTTAAAATGCCACCTTATTCTCAGGACCTGTTTCTGTGCCATTTATCTGCCTCTTTATTCCAGCATTGGCCCCAAGCTGACTTAAGTACTATTGTTTCCTAATGTGTTTTAGATTTGGGAAGCCAAATCCATCTATTCTTACTATTCCTCCTTTATAGGTACTTTCTAGTCATCTCAGTGTATTTATTCCTGATTGTCCTCCTAATTATACCATCTTGGTTTTCACTACTATCCATCCCACCATTTGGCTCATCTATGGAATTTTGTACTTTGCAACTGTATTTTTAATTTTCGGTAGCTTTTTTGTTCCCTATACCCCTTTTCACAGTAGCCTGTTCTTTATGTACTGACTGCATGTAAAGCGTCTGCAAACACGAGAGGTGTTTTAGTGGGGGAGGGGGGAGTCTTTTTCTATAATTGGCTTTAACTTTGCTCCTCAGAGGGCTGTGGCTTTGCATGTCCCACCCGGCCCCTCTTTCAAAGTGTTAGCAGATTTACAAATGGACTAGACTGATGAGTATTAGCAGCTAAGGCACATTTCCCAAATTGTTAAGGTCACTGATTTTCCGAGACAGGTCAGATGAGAGGGTGACTCCAGCACACACCTGACAGGACTGGCCCAGGCTGGTGTGTGGGATGGCCATCCAAGCCAGTGGACTTCCCTCCCGGCTGACTGGCTGGGGGTGTCCCCTGAATGAGGAAGTGGGGAAGGACTGAGCCAAGTGGGGGAATGTCAGGGGATGTGGCCTTTGTGTGGAACAGCAAGTCTTTTTGTCCTTCATGTCTCTGATGGTGGTGGGAAGCATCAGGGGCTCCCACCTGCTACCTCCCGCCCTGCCCCACCCCCCTTAAGGGGCTCCTCGATTGCATTCTCCAGTTGTCACCAATCCTCCAGTATGTTATCTCATTATCTCACTGACTGCCCCACTGCCCTATGCCCTATTTTGCTCTCAGCCTCCAATGACTCTGAGCTTGCTTTGCTTTTTTGTTTTTGTTTTTGTCTAATTTCTGTATTTCCTGGAGCTCTCTGGGGGGAAAAAATGGGTCTACTTATTTCTTAAGGTGGCCCATCTCTGCCTCTGTTGGAGTATGAGTTTATCTGTTTATATGTCACAGAAAGGCGCCCCGTCATACAATGTACCCCCAAACTCTCACACACCCTCTAGAGAGAATGCTTCCCAGCATCTCTCCTCTGGATCCATGGATGCTACCCTGCTCCCTGCCTTCTTTGCCCCCACGCCCCCACCCCGCCCAGCCTGCAGAGACCTGTTAAGGCAGCCACACTGCTCCCATCCAGTTTCAAGGCCTCCGAGTACCACTGAGACGCCTCCCTCACTTGGTCGTGCAGGATGAAGAGGTAGCCCAGCTCTGTGGCCACATGGGCATAGGAGGGTGTGGCCACGAATGCATGCTCCATGAAGGGGCACACCAGCCGGAGAATCGCCTGGTGTTTCCCACACTGTGAGGAATGGACACATGGGATTAGGGAAACCAGTCAGTGCAGCCTGTCTGAACAAGGCCACATTAGAGACAGACACATTTCAGCTGCTCAGGAGAGCCCAAGGGCTGCACGCGACCCACAGTTGGGTCTGTGCAGCTGTCCAGCTTCCAAAGAACCTCACCCTGGCCACATCTGTGGAACTTGTCTCCAGGTACAGGGCCCTCCAAAGGGCCCATCTCCTGTCTCGCCACAGTAATTGGTCCAAGTCACCAAGAAGTTTTTCAAAAATTTAAGCTGGGTGACAGAAGCTCTTGTGTCCCTTTGATATGGGAAGTTGTCCGGAAGGCTGTGAGCAGCCATGTTCCCTGCCAGATGTGCAGAATGAGCAGAGAGCATCAGACACAGATCTGTGTCTCTGTGGGAAAGATGGTGTCCCCGTGGCACTTGACCCCACGGTTCTGGTTCCCAAGGCCCTGGAGCTACCTCAGGTTTTGTAGTGATTCCTTCTAGTTAATCTTGCTTTGGGCTGAAGGGTCTGACAGAGGCAGATTGTTTGGCAATCTGGTCTTTTTGCACCTGGTCTGGTCAGAGAGGTACAGGCAGGCCTGCCTTTCCAGGATACTTTCATAGAGAGAATATGGCAGTCAGGTGTCCCGGGACCCCGAGCCACGGCCGGGCATGGCTCTGCTATGTAACAGCCATAATACTTCCCTCTTCTCCCAAATAAGGGACCTCCTACTCTAAAAGCACTTCCAGATGCCATCGCACTCATCTTTGCAGTGTTTCTGAGCAGCATCTGGGCCCAGATACAGAACCTACATGATACAGCTATTGGCCAGAGGCAGTTAGGGGCCACTGGGCACGGGCCACCAGCCCGTGAGGCCAAGTTTGAGCCAGAGAGGGGAGGACAGGGTACCCAAGCAGCTTCCAGGGGGCCATAGCACTCCCCTTAGGAACACAGCAAGAAGCATGATTCAAAAAACCTGGAAAGAACCTTCTTACCAGCCTGCTAATCACAAGAATTTTTTTAAGATGGAGGCTTGGATTTTGAGGCTCCCTTGTTTCCAGTGCCTTAATCAGATTTCTAACATGGTTGGTAGCCTGTGGGAGACAAAACAAAAAAGGTCAAAGATAAAGTAGAAAGTGGGAGTTGGGAAGAGGTTTCAACCCTGCTGCATGTTAGCGTCCCCTGGGAGAAATTCCCACACCCAGGAGCTAGCCCCAGAGATTTGGATTCAACTGGGCTGGGATGAGTCCGGTATTATTTTAAAGCCTGGTAGGTGGATCTTTCGGGAGCCTTGCGCAGCCAAGAGCTGGCACCGCCCCTTTGTTCATGGATCTGTGAAGAGAAGTTGCCCTCTCAGATCCCCCCAGCCAGAGCCGGAGCCAGCTGTCATAGTGTCCACACCACACGGCAGCCCCCCAGGCCAGCAGCGCACCGGCCAGCTGGGCTGGCTCTAAGAGCAGATGGTCGTGGTGGGTCCCTGGCCCTGAGCCTGTATTCCATGTTGACGGGAGTCACCACACTGTGCCGCTCCATCACTCCAATGAATCCTCCCCATGACCCTATAAGTCACTAGAACTCTCTGAACTTTCCAGTCTAGCCGACAAAGGGTCCAAAAAGTTAGGGAATTTGCCAGAGGTCACTCAGCCAACTGGGTGACTGACTCCAAAGCCTGTGTTCTTTCCAGTGGATGCCTCTGTCCTTTCCCTACCCAGGAGTGGGGAGTTTTGCAAAGAAGTGCCAGAAGGGAAACCCAGGATGGGGCAGGACTACTCTACTCAGTAGATACAAGCAAGGTTAGCACTGAGCATCCAGGCCTAGGTAGAGGGGTAAATCCCAGGGGCTGAGGTGGGGGGTCAAGGATGGGCATTAATGCTAACTCCACCCCTGGGATCAACCCTCAGGCCAGGCCCCAGGAAGACTACCCAGCGCTCTGGGGATGCACAGAGCTGAGGACAGGCCCCATTCTCCTGTTCCTACCCAGAGATGGCACTGGGGCTCTTGTAGAGGGTTCCTCCCAAATATGGACTGTACCCTCTTTTTCACCCCACCCCACAAAACCCATAGACTCAGAGCTGTGCAGAAGGAACCAGAAGCTTCCTCTTCCCATCATGAAACCCTTACAGACTCCTGATTTGCCACCCTTTACAGAGGCAACACAATTATTCAAAAAGGCAATGTTATGGCTGGAGACACAAACGCTTCTTGAAAATAAAAACCTGTCTGGGCATTGAGGTTTTCATGAAGAATTCCAGATGTGTCTGACTGTGCTCAAAGACTGTTTTGGGTTTCTTTGGGAAAACTATAGGGCTTAGGAGCGAATCTGGGGCTAGGTTCTACCTGGTCAATACCCGAGCAGTTCCAGGCACTCCTTAAAAAAATGGCATTTCCCGAAATCAGGCACTCTTCCAAGTTCTCCCACATGTCATCCCACTTCGTCCTTCTACCAACCTCACAAAGTGGTTGGAATTATCTCCAGTTTACAAATGAGGAGCCCGGGGCTTCTCCAGGTGAACCTGCCCAGGCTCAGGGCAGAACCAGAGTCAAGCTCACTGCCTGCTCAGAGAGCAAACCAAAGCAGACCCCCTGACCTCCTTACAGGAGTAGGTGAGGGAGAAGGGAGGGAGCCGGGATCCAGGGAGCACACTCCAAGGTGCTGGGGATGGGGGTTTTCAAAGTGCTTCCCCCCAGGTTGTGCTTGTCCCAAGGCCCAACTCCTGAGTCTTGAAAGAACTTACTGTGGTCATGTTTCCTTCTCTTGCAAGCTCATGCATGGCTAGGATTTGGCAGGCATCGATATTATACTCATCGTTTTCTAGAATTCTGAAATAGGAAGAGGAGCCACATGAATTGGGAGTATTCATAGGCCAGGCTAGCACGGTGCAGCCCCTACTCAGGAATGTCTGGAAATATCCAGTCTCCGTTTCTCCTTTTATGTTTTTATTTTTTAAAAGATTTTATTTATCTATTTGACAGAGAGATCACAAGTAAGCAGAGAGAGAGAGGGGGAAGCAGGCTCCCCACTGAGCAGAGAGCCATGACCTGAGCTGAAGGCAGAGGCTTTAACCCACTGAGCCATGCAGGCGCCCCCTTCTCCTTTTAATAATGGAACTCCCTAATCTGGCTGGGCTCCTGGCTCCCCAGAATAAAGACTATATCTCCCAGCTTCCCCTGCAGCTCAGTGGTGGCCCTGTGATTAAGTTCTGGCCAATAGGGTGTGAGCAAAAGTGCCCCAGGTGACATCCCGCTGTATTCTTACAGCCCACCTTCTCTTTCTTCTTTTTCCTTCTTATGGGAGCCACATCCTAGGAATGGTAGAACAACAAGACAGAAGGGGACTGGGACCCTACAGAGTTAAGCTGCTGTCCCAGTCCCGGACAACCACCCAGATTTTTACTTGAGAGAGGAATAACTTCTCATGTCATTTAAGTCATGTATCTGGGGCAATTTGCGACAGAAGCCTATTCATATTCCAATTCTCACATACATGATCATGGTACTGTGGTCCTAGGGTCCCAGAGTGGTGGAGAAGTGCTTGGGGGGTTGTCTGCAGCTGTATGATAAAAAAGGACGCTTGCTTTCCATCATGTGTCACTGTGAAGACACAGTTTCTGGTCATACATACTATGGGGTGTTTAATATTCTGTTTCTTTATAGGAAACTTCCTGTTTTTCAGCCTGGTCAGGGATGCCCTTGTGCTTCCTGGAGGATTACTCTGATTAACACCCAAAATTCCAACAGGATTGATTAGGCAGTCAACATTCAAACGGTTCTAACCCTTTATAGTGATTCTGAAGGTACTGGGAACCAAATACATTTGGGGAAAAGAAACAAACTTTTAAATAACTTATGAACTAAGGAGGAATCAGAATGGATATTAGAAAATTCTTAGAGCCAAACGATACTGAATTTATCAAATCAAATGTGTAGATACTGCTAAAATAGTACCTTGAGGGATATCCACAGACTTAAACACTCATACTCTCCCAACTTGAAAAAAAAAAACACCACTTATATTCTAAAAGAAAATTGAGAATGGATGAGCCAGGTATCTGATTCAAGAGTTAGAAAACCAGAGCAGAACAGGCCCATGAATCATAAAGAGCAGACATTAACGGAGTAGAAACAGAGATGTGATAGACACCACCAACAAAACTCAAAGCTGGGTCTTTAAAAAGATGAAAAAAGAAACAAATTAATGTAGATGAAGGAAAATAAGAGGGGAGGGAAAAATAAATAATGTAGGGATAGAAAGAGAAACACATCTAGAGGGGGCAAAGATTTAAAACACAATGGTGTGGGGCCCCTGGGTGGCTCAGTTGGTTGGGCGTCTGCCATTGGCTCAGATCATGATCCCAGAGTCCTGGGACCAAGCCCCGAATCAGGTTCCTTGCTCAGTAGGGGGCCTGCTTCTCCCTTTCCCTCTGCCTGCTCCTCCCCCTGCTTGTGCTCTCTCTTTCTCTTTCTTCCTATGTCAAATAAATAAATAAAATCTTTTTAAAAACAAGAAAAAAAACCCCACAATGGTGGCGGGTGCCTGGCTGGCTCAGTCAGTAGAGAATGCAACTCCTGATCTCGGGGTTATGAGTTCAAGCCCCACGTAGAGGGGCATAGAGGTTGCTTAAGTAAATAAGTAAATAAGTAAGCTTTAAAAAACATTTAAAAACTTTTTATTTTTAATACAAAACAATCGGGGAGTTCTATGAACACCACTAGCTGGGGAAACCTCCAGGAGGGAAGGAGTTGGGTATGGGACTCAGCCCATTGGCACTAAACACTGTTCCCCGTGGGCAGGGCAGCAGGGCCTTGGCCAAGGGAGACTACACACACCATGGTTGTGGCCTTCAGCCAGGTGCTCCCAGGATCCTGCTGGCTGAAGGCCAAGCCTCCAAAGCAAGCTCTTGACCCAGCTCCTGCCAAGGACACTGGCCAGGTGTCAACTGTGGGATAGAGAAGCCGGGGCCCACACAGGCACTGCACGAGGGGGCCCCTGTGGGCTGAGCAGGCCCGAATCATGTTCATTTGCTACCAGGAGCCTCTCTTTGGGATGCAAATACCACGGATGATCATCACAGGAATTACCATCCCTCCATGGGAAAGGAAGAGGTCTGCTTGTGTTTTGTTTTTGTTTTGAACTATGCTGTATGGTACTACAACTTAGTAACAATTCAGAGTGATGCCCTATGGTCACTCAAAAAAAAAAAGTCTGTTAACTCTTTTTAGGAAGAAAATTAGTAGCATACATTTTAGAATTACTTAATAAAAGTAGTTCAAGTGTTAGGGTTTAGAGACAAGCTTCAATTATCTAGAAAATTCCATCCTCAGAAAACGTTCCACCAAACATCCTTCCCCCCAAGTGGTCTTTATTTCTATCAACAATGACAGTACTCTAAGGTCATCCCAACTTGGTGTCTGGCTTCCGCAAGCCCCAGGAACTCCCCAGCTCTTACTGTCTGGCCGATGCGCCAGATGATGGCCTCAGCTAAAAGTCTTCTCCCGGTCACCAATTATCTTGCCCCTGAAGTTTTTATTACAGTGTATCATACCCATAGTTTAAAACAATTAAATAATCCAACAGTCCCTTTATACCCCCTTGCCCCCCATTCTTTAGAGGCAACTGCTTGTTGCCCTGTAACCTTGGTTGCTTTGGGTTCCTCAGGTCATTCCCTTCACCTGTCTCCGAAACAATGTGCTTTTTTTTTTTTAAATATTTTATTTATTTATTTGATAGAGATCACAAGTAGGCAGAGAGGCAGGCAGAGAGAGAGGGGAAACCAGGCTCCCTGCTGAGCAGAGAGCCCAATGCGGGGCTCGATCCCAGGACCCTGAGATCATGACCCAAGCCAAAGGCAAAGGCTTTAACCCACTTAGCCACCCAGGCGTCCCAACAATGTGCTTTTATCTCTAGATATGCCCATTTCTTTATCCATCAAAGGCCACAGCCTCCCTGTGCCCCCCCCCCCATATGATCACATCACAATTCATACCTCCTCTCTTGACAATATTTACTTTTATGTCTTGTTCTATCAAATACACAGTGTCTCCCATCTCCCCAGCTTGTAAGATGGGAACATATCAGCACCCTCGGCTTGCCAAAAAAAAAAAAAAAAAAAAAAAAGGAAAGCAGCGGTACATGTGTGTGGTGGTGTCGGCTGACGCCAGCTGCTCACCTGTGTCCCATTTCAACTGTCTGCTCCCAGTCCTGCCGAGCCAAGAACAGCCGCATTTTTAGGACCAGGGCAGGCAGGAAGCTCCCCGAGGTGACAGAGATCTGGTTCACCACCTCCAGTGCCCCCGAGTAGTTCTGCTGCAACATGAAGTAGGTCGCCTGTTGGAAGCCCAGGAGAAAAGCCTCCATCAATGCCCGCAGAGGGAGATTGGGGGTGTCTGGGTCTCTACCAGAACAGGAGCAGAACCTGACACAGGGCATGCAAGTCCCCTCAACTGGGCCAAGGAATCCTGCCAAGGCCCGGGGGGTAAGGTGTGGGGGAAGGAGTCATCCCTAAGCTTATTGCTGAAAACTGCTCACTCGGGCCCAGGGTCAGTTCTGGCTTGCCGGCAAACCCCTTGTTAGGGGGGCTGTGGCGCCTTTTCTCTGCTGAGGCCCACTGGGCTGGGGTTCTGGCCTCTGCAGGCCAGTGCCAGCCCCCGCAGGTTCTCCTGAGTGAGTCATGCCCCAGGTGCTTGAAGGGCAGAGAGCAATGTTCCCAAAGGACTTGAAACTGGACTCTGACAGGGACAGCTTACATTAGACCTTCAGCAACCCGCCCTCAAGAGAGTTATTAAGAACAAGAGGAGGATTGTTCTAGATAGATTTATGCATACATGTGCTCACTGCAGCACTCAGTTTATAAGTGCAAACTGGAAATAATCTGGTTGGCAAAATTTATGAGGGCCATACAATAGAGGATTGGCTTGAAGGAGCTGTTCCAAATGACAGTGGCTTATGACAAAATCTTACATGAGGAAAAGGAACCCGAGTGATAAGATGCCTTATGATTACAATTAAATTAAATAAAAACACTATCTCCCACCGCGGGGAGGGCGCTCAGTGGGATCACCTTCAGGACCAGAAGAGCTGGAGGCTGAGAGCTCTCTGGGGGGCCTACCCGCTGGGGTCGCCCATGGCTAAAGGTAGCAGCCTTGTGCCAGGTCACACCCGTCCGCAAGGGCAGCCCCCACCTGGCACGTGGCCAGGGAGGAGGTCATGGACAGGCCACCCCAGCTCTAGAACCCCAAGTTGGCTGAGGCCTTTGCTAGGGCTGTGTCACAGCCCAATCTCTCCTGCCATCCAGTCCTGCTTCTGTCCCTTTTTCCACAGGTGTTGGTCCCAAGGGCGCTCCGGATAAAACTGCTGCACGAGGCTCTCCTTGGCTTCTGCTTCCCAGAAAGCCCTTCTAAGGCACCCTCTGAACCACATGCAGAGTAAAAAAGACTGGAAGACACCAAGGTCCTAAATGTCCATGTGACCTGTTTGGAGAGGGAGTGTGAAGGATGTCATCTTTTGACCTTTTTAGCCTTCTGTTTTTTTAATGAGCACATATTCATTTTCTAAGAAGATATATACTAAGAGAAGAGAATCAGAGGGCTAGCTTTTCCTTCATGGATTGATTCAGTGGGGGTCACATAAGAAAAAAGGAACTTAATTTAAATTGAGATCAGAAAACACAAAACGGGTGCCTGAGTGGCTCAGTCAGTTAAGCCTCTGCCTTCGGCTCAGGTCATGATCCCAGGGTCCTGGGATTGAGCCCCGCATTGGGCTCCCTGCTCGGCGGGGAGCCTCCTTCTCCCTCTCCCTCTGCCTGCTATTCCCCTTGCTTGTGCTCATTCTCTCTCTCTGTCAAATAAATAAATAAAATCTTAAAAAAAATAAAGAAAACACAAAACACCTATCTCCCTTCTCTTATGGCCCACTGAACTTAATAGGTCAGAAGAGAAAGCATGACAGAAAGAAGCAGAGAAAAAAGGATGGACCCAGAGCAGACTCCATGCAGAATGAGACAGGGACTCAGACTGAGCAGGCAGGACTGTGAGAACCAAGTGGGCCCTGGGCTGTTGTGTGGCCCTGATCCTCTCTGGGCCCCTGCTCCTCATGGGCCAGGTGAAGGCCGGGAGACAGAGGCTCCCTGGCTCCAGTGGCCCAGGCAGGGCTCCTTCCCCTCCCTCCACTGCCCACCTTTCCCATCAGCCCCAGCACATCTTTGCTGTCCTGCATTCCTTGTTCCAGGTACTTGATGGATTTCTTCAGGGTATGGGGCTTGTCTGAGGTGAGGTCCACCCAGCCTCGGAGCACATAGCCCTGGGATCAGAACAAGACAGAAGATGAAGTCCTTGGTCCTGCAGAGCCTTTCAGAACCCAGCCTGCTCTCCAGCCTCACGTCCCACCCTTGTCACTCTGTACCCCGAGACCCCTACCCCAGGCACATCTACTTGCAGACCCCAGTGCAGCCCTGCTCCCTCCCACTGCTGGGACTTCACTTCACTGTCCCTGCAGCGCTCCCAACCAAACCCCTTCACCTGATTAACTACCATGAGTCTCTCCAACTCAGCCTAGGAGGACCCTCCCGTCAGAGGCCTTCTAGGACCTTCCAGGCTGAGGGTGGGCCTTCTCTGGGACCCCCACAGCTCTGCTGCCCCTACTGACATGCTCTCACCTGTCTTGTCATTGCCTGTTTACTCTACACTGGGGTCAGGAGGCCACCACGGGCCACTGGGCATGGCCTCTCCTGCTCTCTCCACGCCTTAGCCCAGCACAGCGCCTGGACTGTGCAGGAGGCGGGAACGTCTTCTTGGAGGGTGAGCAGGAGCCATTATGAGCTCAAGGGTTCTGCTCCAGTCTTCACCCAGCCTCTGCTGGCAGATGAGTGGCCAGGCCTGGGAGGTGAGGTCGGGGGTCTCTTGGACATTGCCCTAAAGTGTTGTGCCCGAAACCAGTGTTTCTCAATTCTTTCCCACGGCTCCCCTCCTAAGGAGACTTTTCAGATATTTTCCCATAGTCATTTCCTCTCCCTCCAATATATTTTAATCTCACAGATATACTATCTGTCTATGCAGTGTGTAAATCTGTGTTTTGTACGTAAACAGCAAGATTTTTTTCACCCCCTCCTTGGGGAACCAATTTTCAACCCCTTGGGGGGTGAGGTCACTCCCCGCTGAGGTGGCAGCTAGACTGAGCCTGGACTGAGGCTTCAAACTCTAGCAACGGTCCCAACCCACCGAGTGTGAGACTCTCCTGGGTGGGCCACCACTGATGCCCAGCAGACACGGCAAGGAGGGAAGGTAGACGCCTGTCGTAACCAGCTCATCTGGCTTTCCCAAAGAACCTGGAAGTCTGGGCTTTTCGGTCAAAATCTTTTTATTTCAAAATGTTGGCAACTAATTCAAGACTTAAGAAATATAAAGTCCAGGCCCCGGAACGACGGTCTGCAGATTAGACTCTGGACACATGCCAGCATGTACTCAGCTAAAGCCCGAGACAGTGTGGGTAGGGGGTCCTGTGAGACCTGGGCTCTTGTCAGGGCCCCGATGCAGCCCTCTCCCAGCCTCAGGGTGCTCCGTAGGAGTAACAGCCACCCCACTGGGATGTGTTGGGATGCTGCTTTCTGTAGCTGCTGCCCCCCCGCGGTAGGTACCTCTCTGGAGCTGCTGGAGAGCTTCAGGGTGCGGTCGATGTACTCCCTGGCCTTGTCGTGGCGCCCCATGAGCCAAAGGAAGAGGCCGGCGTAGTACATGGCTGTTGCGCTGGCTGTCTTGCGGATTTCCTTCAGGCTGCTCTCCAGCTCCTGAATGGCTTCTCGGTCTGTGAATCCGAGAGGAGGAAGGGGGCGAGTCAGAGGGGGGAGGGCTGCCTGGTCCTGCAGGAGGCCCTGAGGGCCCTGGGGCCTGGAAACTGCAGCAGCCGCCCACACCTGTACTTGGGTTTTGCCATCTGAGCTGTCTCTTTTCTCCCCTGTGCCCAGCAGTTTGCGGAGCAGACAGACCAAAGAATCCCGTACGTCAGGCCCACAATCCATCCTGAGGGGAAATAGTTGTTGGCAGCGTCTTGGAATCTTTCCCTGACTTTAGAGAGGTGAACATTAAGGGTGGAATCATTTAATTATTTAATTTTAATGTTTATTTATTTATAAAAGATTTTATTTATTTGACACAGAGAGATCACAAGTAGGCAGAGAGGCAGGCAGAGAGAGAGGGGGAAGCAGGCTCCCTGCTGAGCAGAGAGCCCAATGTGGGGCTCCATCCGAGGACCCCGGGATCATGACCTGAGCAGAAGGCAAAGGCTTTAACCCACTGAGCCACCCAGGCACCCCTATTTTTACTTTTTAAAAGATTTTATTTACTTATTTGACAGAGAGAACACAGGGGGAGGAGGAGCAGGGGGAGCAGGAGAGGGAGAAGCAGGCTTCCCACCGAGCAGGGAGCCCAATGCAGGGCTGGATCCTAGGACCCTGGAACTATGACCCGAGCCGAAGGCAGACACTGAAGGACTGAGCCACTTAGGCACCCCATGGGTGGAATTATTTATATTGACTTGATTTGTCTCCACAAGGTCTGGGGCAAGGAAAGCAGGGTGTCTTCCCAACTCCTGGGCTCTGAAAGGAGGACCCCTCCAACTGTCATGCTCTTTGCCTGTAGCTCCCACTCAGCAGGACCTGGGCACGGGCTCTTCCTTGAGGCCTTTGAGGGGAGGGAACAGAAGCCACTCCTCACTGGCCAATAGCATGTGCTGTCACTGGTGCACCGACCTCCCATCCCAGGCCCCTGGGCGGCTATAGCTCTGGAGTGGGACTGTCTTCCCCAGTGGGGCCAGGCCTTGCCGGGCATGGCTGCACTCACCAATGGTTTCACAGCACTTGTGAGCATAAATGAGGGCCATGATGGAGCACAAGGACACATCTGGATGATTCCGGATGCTCTCCAGGCTGCTGATGGCATCCTGGATGTGCTCTGTAAAGGAGAGCCCATGTGATTACGTCCCCAGAGGGCAGGAGGCTCCGTGGCAGACACATGGGAGCCCTTGTCAGAGCTGACTCAAGGCTTAGCACCACCTGGCTTCACCCAGAATCATTAGGCCAACAGGTCCAAACATCCCCAGTGGCCCAAGGCCCCTGAAGGGGCTGCTGACACCAGGGTCCAGGCTGCCCGGGGCTGGAGGATGCACCTGTGAGTAGTTGCAGGGGCACCTGTGAGGCCAAGATTTGGGGCTGAGAGGGTCAGTTCTGAAGAAGGATCTCAGGGCAGAGCCACAGATTCCACTTATCCCTCCGTGTCCACTGAGGTTGGCCGTGGGCAACTCGGCCAGCCCCTGGCCTCAGTGAGTTAGCACCTGCTTGAGGATCGCTCCTCCCCCTGCTCCGGCACCATACTTGCCTTTACCCATACCTCCCACTTCCTCCTTTTCCTGCACTACCAGCTCCCAGGTTCCAAGTCCAGGATTTATCCAATAAGCGTGCAGTCATATCTCCCCACCTACTCGTTTTCCAGATAGGGAAACTGAGGGGCAGAGAAAGGGTGGTGAGCTCTCCGATGTTTCAAAAGTCAACTAGATATGTATTACACAGCCACATGTAGATTAACCTGGGAACCTAGCCACTGAGTATAAGACTCTTCCCATGGCCACGTGGCTGGGGTGTAAGGAGGCATTCCAGGTGGAGCCAGAGTGTCAGGGCTGGGCTAGTGCCTGAAGTCAGGAGGCCAATGCTGGCAAGTCCTTACCTTCCCTGAGGATCCCGTAGATTTTAAAGAACTGTAGGACGGGGTCATTGCTGAATTTTTCCAGGCCCGAGGCTGCGGCCTGCTGCACGTGACGGAAGTACTGTTCCTGGCTATAGTAAATGATCCCAGCCTGTGGAAGGAAGACACAGGGGCAATAGTCCCAGTCCCTTCTCTGATCTCACCCACTTTCTCCCCTATTCCTTGCTCCTCCTCCATTCTGCAAAAGGAAGGTGGGGAAGAGAACATTAAGGCCTCATTTTGTTCTTCACTAGTCCCAGGAGTAGCCCCATTGCAGTTCCCCAGGAAGGAGCTTGGATGTATTCGGGAATGATCACCATATTCTGGGTCAAATACAATGGAGGATTCAATTTAGACTCTGTCTTAGGAAGGGGATAAGGGGAAAGAGAGAGGGCCGATCATAAGAATGGGTACACCACCAGTTAGAGTTGTAAGTTACTCTGGGTTAAACAGTTGTTGGGAACCGTATCAAGGGCTTTACACCCATTATCTTTTGCATTATGCCCTCCATATCCCTCACAGTTAAAGAAGCCGAAGCCTATGGAGATGACGGCTTGACAAAGGTCATGCAGTAATAGGGGCTGAGATTTCAAAGTGAAGTCTCACTTCCCCTAAGGTTTGTGGGTGCTGGAGTTGGGGAGGAGATGTGGTTGGGCTGTGAACAGTCTTGTGGGCCATAGGAAAGAGCCCAGACATCATCCTCAGGGTATTAGGAAGCAGGTGGAATGGTTTTAAAGCAGGAGGAGGGATGTGTTCAGATGTGTGTATGTGAGTGGTGGTGGTGGTGTGGGGACTGCTGGTGAGGAGAGAGCTGGTGTGTGGGGGGGACGGTGGGGGGGGGCGGTTAGTGCTTCAGATGTCTGGGGAGCGGTTATCCCAGACTAGGAGGTACAAAGCAGAGGGTTCTGCCAGGAGATTTGTAGGGGCTGACATTTCCTGCTGATAGGCAGGACCTGAGATGGGAATGGGGAAGACTGAAGGCTGTAGGATCAAACAGTGGTGCCCTCTACTGAGGTGGGGGACGCAGAAGCAGCAGCAGGGGAGGGGGAGATGATGGCAAAATGAAAGAGATGGGTTTTGGTTACGTTGGTTGGGGGGAGCTCGAGGACAAGACCGGGTGGGGATGTTGATTTGGAGCTCACAGTGCACAGAGAACACAAGAGGAGAAAGATGCACCGGCCACGAACAGTGAAGCAGAGGGGGCCAGACCCTTCATTAAGCGGCCGGCGGGGGATGGCGAAAGGCAGGTAAAGGGGACAGCAGGGGCGGTCGGAGAGGTGACACGGAGAGCAGCGGGGCGCGGGGGTCTCGGGGCCGGAGGCGGAGAGTCCCGGAGGGAGCGGCTTGGCCGCACTCGGGCCACGTACCATAAGAGAGGAGTCATCGCTGCTCATCTCCAGGCTCTCGCGCCTCCGAGTCCCGGTCTGGCGGGGCCGCCTGGAGCTGGGTTCCCGAGTCAGGGTCCCCGGCACGCCTCTCGCGACCGGAAGTTGGAGGCGCGCGTCCCTGGAAACGGAGGTCGGGGCCGGTTGCTAAGAACGTCAGAGTCAGGGGTGGGAGAGGCAGGCGCCCACGTGACAAGGCGCTCGCAATCGAGCGCCGAGAGGGCGAGTGCGCGCTGGTGGCGCCGGGTCGCGCTGCGGCGTGGGCACCGCGGTACGGGACACGCGCGCCGCCGCCGGGCCGCAGCTATGGGTCTGGGCGCCAGCGCCGAGCAGCCCGCGGGCGGCGCCGAGGGCTTCCATCTGCACGGGGTGAGTCGCCCCCGCGGCGCCGGTGACCTTGGCGGGGCGCCCGCACGGACGCGAGGGGACGTCTGATCGCCGGCTCGAGGGCGGCAGCGGCAGGGTCCCGGTCCCCCGAGCGGCCGGGTGTGCCTCCTTCCCGGTGGGAGCCGCCTGCGGGAGGCGGCGCCGAGGCTCTCTGGCCCGCGGCCCGTCTGCGGCCGGGTCTGCCCGGCGCCGGCCCCGAGTGCCAGCCATGCAGGAAGCGGGAGCGTTTCCTCGTCCGGTCCGGCCGCCCGGAATGGCACTTCTCCCAGGTGAAGATGGCACCAGGTCCAGCCGGGACGCGCTTGTGCACTCGGGTCATGTTTGTGATCGCCTCCTTGCTGGGCCTGGGGAGAGAGCCAGCAAGGCCAAGACCCTAGCTCCCCGTCGCGATAGCCGGGTGGACGCCGACTGCCACGGGGCCTTGCCCGCGCGTATCCCGCCGACGGGCCTCCGGTTCCGGACTGGAGGGAGCAGTGCCAACCAGCCAGGGAGAGCCGCAGCGGGAGAGCCAGGAGACTGCCGCAGAAGGCAGGGGGCGAGCGTTGGCAGCAGGGGAGGGACGAGTCTGGACAAGCAGTTCTGGACAAAGTGGAGACGGAGCGGGGTTCCTAGAGTCTGAAGGTGAGGAGAGGGCCCGCAGCCAGATGGAGAGCGGGGGTGGCGATGTGTACTGTGGAGAAGGAGGTGCTGAAACGGAGGTGAGAGGGGCAGGAGGGTCTCCGAACCCACAGCGCAGCGGGGAAGGACCTCGTGCTTCTCCACGGGCACCCTGGATGGATTGCAGAGCTGAGTGTAGGCAGGCAAGCTGGTCAGGGGTGTCTGAAGCTCTGTTAACCACAGGAGGGAAGGGTGAAAGAAGGGGGTTCCTAAAAGGCAAGCCAGCTTGACTTCAGGACCCAGAGTTGACAGGCCCATGTTTGGCAATGGGCTTTCTCTCGTCCGCATCACAGTGAGGCACCTGACAGAAAAGTGGACAGCGGAACGCTTCCCATCCGGAGAATCTTCCAGCAGGTTGATGGAAACCAAAGAAATTGAGGACTTGGCGAGAGGGGAGAGGTGGGGCAGTGGTGAGGGGAATGTGGGAGAGGGGCTGAGTGGAGAGGTCAAGAGAGTGGAGGTCTTCCATCCACAAAAGCAGGTATTTTTGACCACGTTCTGGGTGCCAGGGATAAAGCAGTGGACAGAGCACACACCGTCCCTCTTCTCATGGAGCTTATCCTTCATTGCTGGCACAGAGAGGAGGGAGACAGATGAAATAGAAATATATGATAGGCGATGAGCAGTGCGAGGAGAAGAAAGTAGAGGAAGCATACAGAGGATGAGTGGGTGCTGTTTTGGATAGAGGGGTCAGGAAGACACCTGGGAGGGAAGGAGTGGACAGTACAGATACTTAGGGGAAGAGCATTCTGGGACCATTGGGTTGAGAAAGCAGGAGATGAGGCTGGTGTCCAGAGATGGGGTGGCCCATGTGAGGAGGACAAGTGCTAAAGGAAGAGATCAGACTATGCAGGGCCTGTCGTGTCCTGAAGATCAGGATCTTCTCCTGCCCTGTGCAACGGGGGACATTTTCTGTGGAAGTGTGACCTTACCTACTTACATTTTTTAAAAACTGAAGAACACGTCTGTTGCCTTCTATAAATACTGGTGTTCTTACTGTGCACCAGGCACGTTGGAGAAGTCCCTGCCCTCAGTGAGATCAGAGGCCTTGGAGGGTCCCCCAGGAAATGGTTGTTACCTGTCCAGGCTCTACGTTGGACTTCCTGGAGTCAGATTTTTGAATAATGGAGTGCTTTTCCTCCTGGGGAAGTCAGTGCTAGTTAAAGAGTTAAACACAAGGTAGGGCAGGTGGTGCAGTCCCCTGGCACGGAGCCAGTCCTCAGCAAGTGTCAGCTGCTGTCCCTTTAATTACATTAGATTCCCTGATGGGGAACACAGTGAAAGGTGGTGGGAAACCAGCAAGCATCGAGGGGCTGTAAGGTGGGGGGTGTTGGGAGCCCCCAAAGGAGAGCTGGACAGGGGACAGTGCTTATGGTGGGAGCAGGGGTGTAGTGGCAAGCCACCCAGATTAGCTCTGCTCCAGAGCCCTAGAGGGTGATTGCAAGGTGCGGGGCAAGGGCAGTAGAGTACAGCCAGAAGACAAGGTCATGATGGAGAGTGGCGAGAGGGCCTGGGGATTGGAGGCCTGAGCCTCTGGACCTCAGTAATGATGGAGGGCAGCTGACAAGGAGTAACTGAGGAGGGGAGCAGGGCTGGCAGCTGGGTGGCACTGGCCTCAGGAGCAGGGGGAGGCAGGAGTGGCATGGATGAGGTCCTGAGCTGGGAAGGAGGACTACCTCTGCATAAGCTGTCCCTGATTAACTGTCCAGTGGCTTTCAAAAGACACCTTGTCCCAGCTTTCCCATGGAGGGAGAGGGGCAGGGCTCAGAGCTCCCCTGTTGTAGGCCAGCTGGGACTGGAGTTGGTTTCTGGGCTCACTGTCATTGGAAACCATGGCAAGCTCCTGGGGATGGCAAGCAGGGCCTCAGTGGGTGGTGACCCAGCTAGAAGAGCGTTCTAATTCCAGGGGTGAATTACCCTGGATCCCAAGGCGTGGGGCGAGTTCTTCTTAAGCTTGGGGAATCCAAGACTACTGGGGCTGGTGGGTGGCGGAAGCCCCAGGGCCTTCCCATGGTGGATGCATCCGGAACCTGAAGCCACATGAGCCCTGTGTCCTCTGGGCTGATGCCTGGCCAGGGGGACATCAAGTGCTCACAGCCAAAGGCCTGAGGGTGTGGGGCCCACTGCAGGGTCCAGCCCTGGGGATAAAGGCTGCATTGTTTGAGCAAGGCTCTGTAAATGAGGCCTTTGAGATGGATTTTTACCCCCGCTGGGAGGCCTGGTTGCTGTGTTTTTGGAGACAGCAGTGAGTTCCAGAATACAGGGCTGGAGGCCCCCTTGGCTCCCTCCCTGGGAGGGAGGAGGGTTCCACACAGAAGGGGAGACTAGGCTGTGAGGCCGGGATTCATCCCTGCTTCTGGGACTGCCTCTTACAGGACTCCCGGCTCAGGCACATCCCCTGTCCCTTGGGTCTTCTTCCCTCAGCTGCACTCCTCAGTAGGTCCCACGCCTGCCCACCTGAGCTTGGATCTGTCACCACGGGGTCTGCGCTCTGGGATCTGGCCACAGGCTGCCCACCCTCTCTGTCTTTCTGAGCACCGCCCTGGTTCCATCTATTCTGGGGCCCTCCCTTCCTGTCCACATCTAAACCTTTCTGGTAAACCTGCCGGCTTCCCAGTGGCCCGAGCTTCCCCGCAGGCCTGTGGTGCCCTGTGTCTGTGTGGCCTCCTAGAAGCTCCCAGGGCTGCCCGGGGCTCTCCTGTGAGGCATCTCTGGAAGTATAACGTGTGGGTCATGACCCAACAAGAGCCATTTCCCAAAGAGGACAGTCTTGCCCAGGAAGGTAGCCAGAGGGTGGAGTTACCTTGACAGTGCTCACCGGTCGCCTGCCTAGAACAGTTTGTGCAGGGCCGGGGTTCTTGCTGTGACTCCGAAAGTGGTGATGGACGGTCTCTGAAATTGCAGACATGGGTGGGGGGCTTCTCGGAGAGTCACGAGGCTGGTGCCTGCTGTGACTGTGGCCTCTGCTGTGGGACAGGTGCAGGAGAACTCCCCAGCCCAGCAGGCAGGCCTGGAACCCTACTTTGATTTCATCATCACCATCGGGCACTCGAGGCTGGTGAGGCTCCCCCAGGCTACAGCTGCTGTGTGTGTGTGTCCCCTGTCCCATAGCAGGCACCACCCTGCTCTTCCTCCCTTTTCTTCTGGAGGGAGGCCCAGCTCACCTCTCCTCTTTCTAGGCCTGTGCTCAACTTGACTGGTGCACTGCCCAGTGCCCAGCTCCTGAGCTTTCTGGGGCTCTTGGAGCTGGCCACGAGGTGTAAAGGGCCTGCCTCTCAGGGCATGAGAGGTGTCAAGGTGCGAAGGGACCTGTCAGAGAGGGGAGCCCTGCAGTGCTCTGGATCAAGCAGGCTCTTTGTTCACTCTGTTGTCTTTTCCAGGGGTTCTGAGAGAGGCAGGTTTCGTGGTGCTTAGGGGTGGTGGGGGGTTGCAGTGGTCACAGGCCCAGACCCTGCCCTGGCCCACACCCGCACCAGACCCTGCTGGGGCACCTGGCCTCCTGGGCCCTTCCCCGCGTTGGACCCAGCCTTGTCTGAGAGGTCCCAACCTGGGGGGTGGGGGGCAGGGGGGCTTGGCGTCAGCCCCGCTGCCCCCCCAGAACAAGGAGAATGACACGCTGAAGGCCCTGCTGAAGGCCAATGTGGAGAAGCCCGTGAAGCTGGAGGTGTTCAACATGAAGACCATGAAGGTGCGCGAGGTGGAAGTGGTGCCCAGCAACATGTGGGGCGGCCAGGGCCTGCTGGGGGCCAGCGTGCGCTTCTGCAGCTTCCGCAGGGCCAGCGAGCACGTGTGGCACGTGCTGGTGAGTGGGTGGGGGGGTGCGGGGCAAGGGTTGGGTGTGGGGGCATCTGGGTGGGGCCAGCAACCTGCTTCCACGACAGGGCTCCTGAGGGCCACTCCTCATCCCTAGAACTGTGTACCCTGCTCAGTAGCCAGGCGACCTGTGGCACCCTTCTCACCTTCCAGACCTTGGTTTCCTATTTTGAGATGTGGGGTACCACCAACTGGAGGGGCGCTTACACTGCCAGAAGGCTGCTGCTGGTCTTTATAGATGGGTTTTTTCTGGTAGACGCTATGGCCGACCGGGATCTAGTCGTTTCCGGCAGGTCCCTTCAGAGCCCCAGTGGGCCTTGGGCCTGGGGTCTTCCTGAATCTCAGTGACTGAGTTGTCACAGATGTTGCTGTGTCTGTACACACACACACACGCACACGCACACACATACACATGGTGCCTACAATCTTGAATACTTGGTACCAAGGCTTGGTGGAAGGAGGGTGCCCTGAGCTGGAAACGGACTGATTTGATTTCTAGCCTTCTCTGTTGCTCACTGAGTTCTCGTGGGAGACTTCTCAACCTTTTAGCCTTCCTCAGTTTATCTACCAGTACAATGGGGTGATGAGGCAAATCCCTTTGTATTGCTCTGGGAGACCTGGAGCTAGGAGTGGTAGAGTTTCCCAAGGGAGGAAATGATCCTTGTACCCAGTTCTGCTCACTGCCCAACCTCCAGCCCCTCCACAGGGGTCTCAGCCATATGCCTGCACCCAGTAACAGCACAGCAATTGGGCACTTCCTGTGGGCCAACAGTCATTTTCATTCTTTACCTGTATTCTATTTTTAATCATTTCGGCAACCCTATGAGGAAGGACTGCATATCCTGCTTTTAATCATGGGGAAACTGATGCTAGGGGGTTAAGTATTTGTCCACAGTTACAGGCTAGAGGTTGGCTGAGTCAGGATTTAACCCACAGGAGATTCCAGAGCTCAGGGCTGTGAGCAGTGTCGTGGTGCTGCCCTCTGCCGGCTGGCTGTGCACCTTGGGAAGGATGGAGTAGGAGAGTCTGGGCTTGTCCCGAGGACAAGTGTCCTGCTCAGTACCTGGAAAGGGAGCCCCTCCATGCCCACCTCCTCCATCCTCAACTCGAGAAGACGGACAGTTGGTGATTTCTCTTTCCCCAGGACGTGGAACCCTCTTCACCTGCCTCCCTTGCTGGCCTGCGCCCATACACGGACTATGTGGTTGGCTCAGACCAGATCCTCCAGGAGGTGAGCAGCATTTGGTTGGCCCTCCCCAGGCCCCCTGGATAGGGTGCCGAGATGGGTGCTGTCCACGAGGGGGGCCTCGTTTAGTCGAGGCCTCCCAATTCAGTGTGGGGAGTGGGGCTTAGGTGCTGGTTTTGTCGTAGTCTGAGGACTTCTTTACGCTCATCGAGTCCCACGAGGGGAAGCCCCTGAAGCTGATGGTTTACAACTCCGAGTCTGACTCCTGCCGGGAGGTGACTGTAACACCCAACGCAGCCTGGGGTGGAGAGGGCAGGTACTTCCTCAGGCGGAGGGTGGTGGGGCAGGGGCCCAGCAGAGTGCTGGCTCGACCTGGCCGCTGGACGTGGACGCCCAGCATCCCATGGTGGGGGGTGGAGGTTGGGCCCAGGGTTCAGGGATCCTGAGGATGACCACTGGTCCAGGAGGCACCCTTGCTGCCCCTCATGGCTAGGAGTGGGTGGGGTTGGCAGACCTAGGAAGGGCTATGGGACAACCCCCTGGATTGAATGTTTCTGGACTTTGACAGTCTGGGGTGTGGTATTGGCTACGGGTATCTGCACCGGATCCCAACCCAGCCTCCCAGCCACCACAAGAAGCCACCTGACGCCCCCCCACCTGACGCCCTGCCACCTGACGCCCCCCCACCTGACGCCCTGCCACCTGACGTCTCGCCACCTGACGCCCCGCCACCTGACGCCCTGCCACCTGATGTCTTGCCATCTGGTGCCCCGCCGCCTGACGCCCCGCCTCCTGGTGCCCTGCCTCCTGATGCCCCGCCACCTGGACCCACCCCTCAGGACTCTCCTGCCTCTTCAGGCCTGGAGACAGGCTCCAGGCAGTCTGACTACATGGAGGTACGTGGGGAGCATCTGCCAATGAGAGGAAGCGGGGGACTTCATATGGGCCAAGGGGCCTGCCACCTGGGAAATGAGGACCCAAGGCTGCTGTCACCCGGGGCCCATTTGTGGAGCCCTTGGGGGGCCTTTCTTGCTTCTGGGGGCCAGTGAAAGCAGGTGGTCTAATCCTGGGACAGTGAAGCCCACTTTAGTTCCCCTGACACTTAGGTCTGGAGGTGAGGGTCATGGCAAGGCACTAGTTGTTGTTTTCATTTTTTGAGTGGGACATAGAGGCTCAGGCATAGAGCCTTGTACTGTCCCTTGAGGAGTCTGGGGTCAGGCTGGGCCAGAGGCTGGGCATCCAGAGCCCCAGCCGGGCTGGTTGTTTGGCCAGATCTGTAGAGGAATGCCAGACCTGCCTTCATGCCTGTGGGAAAGTCACTGAGTACCTTCAGGCACTGGGCTGTTGCCTAGGGTCTGTACTGGGGCACATGGGAGGATGGTTCCCTAGGCATGCTGGAATTCAGCCAAGGGTTCCTCTTCAGGTGGGTCATTGGAGGGGCCCAGCCAGGTGGGTGCTCAGGGTTCCTCAGCAGACCTGGAAGGGCTCTCCCTCCTTGTCAGCACTGCCAGAGAGGCCAGGCGGGCCTCCTGTACCAGACTGTAGATCCCCTATGGGGTAAGAGCAGGACACCACGGCTCTTTGCTCCATCAGGCAGAGCAGTGCTTCTGTGGCCAGTGTGGGCCGGGGCTTAGGTTGGACTCCTCTGTTCCAACTGCCCCTGCTGTGCTCCCTCCTTCTTCCCTGGCCCCCATAGGCCCTGCTGCAGGCACCCGGCTCCTTCATGGAGGGACAGTTTTCTGAGTCTGGGAGTCCCAGCCGTGGCGCTCCAGACCTTGGGGGATTTCCACATCCCATGGAGACACCTCTTCAACCTCCACCTCCAGTGCAGCGTGTCATGGACCCAGGTAGTGAGTGGGCCCCAGAGAGGAGGCGGAGGGGCCTGCAACCCCCAGTGCTGCAGTGGGCCCCGGGTTTGGGGTGGGGCTTCCAGGGCAGGGCCTAAACCTTCCTCAGACCCACAGACGCCTTCTAGCTCACAGATGCCAAGAGGGTCGCAGATGAGCCTGTCCAGTGTGCCAGTGGGGGGACTGCAGTCCACAGAAGGGAAGCGGCCTGCTTGAGGTCACGCAGCATAGTGAGGACAGAGCAGGGTCTAGGCCCTCTGCCTCTGTGCTAGTCCTTTTCTTTCCTCAGCAAAAGGCAGTGGGGACCATTTTGGGGTTGGGCGGGGGCACCCTTATGGGCTGAGATTACCAGTTTCAGGCTGGGCCAGGCACTCCAGGAACAGGGGCCTGAGGCCCAGGGTATGGGTCTTCCAGTCGTCCGGGTTTTGTGCTGGCGAAGACTTGCATCCTTCTCCTAGGCTTCCTGGACGTGTCAGGTATCTCCCTCTTGGACAGCAGCAGTGCCAGTGTCTGGCCCGGCCTGCCCTCTGCCACAGAGCTGACGTCCACGGCTCTCTCAGCCTCTGGCCCTGAGGACGTCTCCAGCAGCGGTTCTCACGAGCGTGGTGGTGAGTGGCCCACACCTGCACAAGCTTTCTGGGAAGGACCCTGAGTCGTTGGCAAGGTTGCCCTGAGTTTCTCAGCTGGCTGGGAGGCTGGCTTTTGGGTGAAATACAGCCACGTGAAAGCATCTGGACACTAGAGCTCCCATTCCCCATCAATGTCTGGGGAGGGAGTGGGGGGGTCAGTGGAGGCTGCCCCAGGCCTTCTCAGCCCCTCCCTGTATGTTTCAGGTGAGGCCACATGGTCCGGATCAGAATTTGAGGTCTCCTTCCCAGACAGCCCAGGCACCCAGGCACAACCAGACCACCTGCCTCAGCTAACTCTTCCCGACAGCCTCATCTCGGCAGCCTCACCGGAAGACGGCCTGTCTGCTGAGCTGCTCGAAGCACAGGCTGAAGACGAGCCAGCAAGCACAGAGGGCCCAGAGTTCGGGGCGGAGGCTGAGGGGGCAGGCAGCCAGGCCCTGCTCTCTACCCCTGAATAACGCCCTAGGCTGTGTCCAGGTCCCTGATGGCATTTTGTGAGGCTGAGATGGGGGGAAGCCGCTTAGGCCGCACTACGCAGCCCAGCCCCTTGCCTGATCCCAGCCGTGTGTGTGCAGCTTCCTAGGCAGTGGCTCCCGGATGTGCAGGGACTTCTGCAGCCCAGGAGCTCGTGTGTGCCCATAGCCCCTGCCGGTGTCCAAGAGATGACCTTCCACCATTGATTCTGCCTGATGGTCCTGGCTTTGGGGAGTCGGGCACTTGTTTGAGAGTCTCAGACAAGTCCTTTTGGGGTGGCAGGGAGCTGGGAGCAGCACCCAGATTAAGTTTTGCAGGAGCTGGGGTAGGAGAGGAAAAGGACTACTCTGCTGCTTGGGTGGGGCAGAGAGCCTCAGTGGGTAGGAAGAGGAGACCATGCGCAAGAGCATCTTTAGGCCACATTGTACCCTTATGTCCAGTGCTTGCTCCTGCTCTGGTCACTATGGCTGCCCAGGCAGCAGCAGGGCCCACACAGGGTCAGGTGTGAAGGAGGAAGGAGGATTGAAGGGTGAAGGAGATAGGGATAGATCTGGAGTATTTGCCTACAACTTGCTAGGGCTTGCCTTGATTCTTCTTGCACAGCTCAGCTAGCCCCGTGTGTACTAAAAGGCAGCCCCATGCCTTGGGGACCCCTGAGGCCCCAGTTACCGTCTCTTCTAGAAGTCTCGTATCCTCATCTCTGCTACACTGCATAGCTGGCTCAGGCTGACTGACATCTGCCAGTCACAGCTGGAGGAGAGAAGCAGTGAACTTGTCCATCTCTCCTGAGGGAGGAGGGTTGGAAATTCTAGGCCCGTCAGCAGACACTCACTTGTTCTTGGACCATGATGTCTCTTCTTCCCCAGGGCCTACACCCCACAGACCCAGTATCCCTAGTGGTGACTCCAGTCAGCTCCCAAACTTACACAATCATCTCTTCTAAATATACAAGGCATCCAGGCTGCCCCAGTGGAGAATACAAATTGCAAATTTAATTCACCAACCTAAGTAGACTCAAAGCCAGTCCTGACTGGACTTCTTTAACACAGCTCCCACCCTAAGGGAGAATGAGGGGCCTGGACAACAGTGGGTAAAGGCCATTCTGTTTTTCCCATAGTATGGGAGGCTGTTCCCTCCACCCCCAGTGCCCAGAGTGGCTAAGACTAGGCAAGATCTTGTGCTTTACCTGGTTGCTGCAGGAAGAGGAGGGCTCCATGCAGGAATAGCTCCTCATGCCCTTAAGTCCCTCACCTGCCCACATCTTGCTAATTGCTACAAAAGCTGCCTCTGGCCTCGTTTTCTAGCTGCTACCCAGTTGAAAGTCCCACGTTTGCTGCTTGATCTGTAATGTGGGCACTTAACAGTGCATTCAGAGTTCTGTTAGGCCCATATGATAAAGACTGTCTGCTCGGGGGGGAGGCACAGACCAAGTATATGCAGGGAGGGCCCCCAATGTGCAAACTCTTCAAATTTCCAGCACTGTGACTGCATTTGAAGCAAGCCCTCAAGCCTGTCATGGCAGCTGATAAGCCTGCCGAACAGGGAGGTGTTGTGTCCAAAGCCAGGTCTGGAGCTGGGTTCTGGGATTTTCTGGGAGCCATGTCCGCCTGTAGGAATCCAGGAAATAGAAGAGAATCACCACAGGACTGTTTGGAGGCCAGCTTCCCTGAACTGCAGCCTGACGTCCCCCTCACCCTAGGATTCTGGCTTTTCCCTCTCTCACTTTTACCTACTCCCCGCCCTGACCAGGGGGAAAAAAATGGGTACTGACGTTGATGACTGTCAGGGTAAACATGGAACCAGTAAGTTTCTCTGGAATTTGCTATGAAAGAAAATGACAAGTGAAAGAAATAAAGGTGTACTACACTTTGAAATATTGTAACTAAAGCCTTTATTCTATACAACTGTGAAATACAGATTTTTACCCTTTTGGCATTGCAGACTCAGATTTTCTGGAAACTGTTACTGGTTTGACTGGAAGAAAAAAAAGTAGAAGCATGCTGAGGGTCAGATCTGTGACAGGAAGGGAGTGCAGCCGCCCCTCGAGTCTCGGCACATGGGGCCAAATGGCCCAGTGAAACCCATTCCTTTACCCCAAGGGCCCCTCCTGCAAATACAGCAGAGGGCTGATAAGTGAGCTGTGGGGTTTGTTTTTGCCTTTAATTCACAACTATTGCTAAAAAATGTGCACCAAAAGCACACTGTTGTATCCAATAGATAGAAAGGATTTCTTAAAAAAAGAAGCCGGTTGCTCTCTGTGTAAGGGAGAAAGACTCATTGGAAATGTGGCATGTCTTTGCTCACTTCTTCAAAGTGCTGGAGGCAGTGACCTGTCCACTTGCCAAAGGAGGCTGACCAGTAGTGAGGGAACCCTGTCTCTACAGTTGTGCAGGTAAAAATATCTCAAATAGAAAGGTCTGGACCTAGGCCCATCAGCTGCTTCCCACTGAACCTGTCAAGATGTAGAAAAGAAAACCACCCTTTCCGGCCCCTCCCCAGTCCCTGCTGTTGTGGGGACAGACCACACGAGAGCTTAGGGAGGCAACTGCACTGGAGTAAACTGCCCTCTGAAGGCACTTGTGCTTCTGGCTTCATACAGGAGGCTTGTCTTCTGTAGTTGTACGGGGCTGGACCACTGTTCTATTCTGAATACAAATGACCTTGGGGAGAATCCAAAGTATTTTCTTCTGCCAAAAGTTCAAGTGTTTATCCCCAATAAGTTATATTCTGTACAAGACTCATGTGATTCTATGAAAGCTTCAGACGTTGTTAGAAAGAACAACGAAAAGAACTCTGGATACAGGTACCACAACAAAAACCTGCATGTAAAACTCTGGTGAAAACAAGTATGTATACTTCCAGGAGGGGAATATCAAATTAACTCACTAGGATACCCTTCCTTCTCTGACTCCATAAATTTTAGGTAGCATTTAAATGAAGTGAGTATCTCCTTGTGGTCTTTTTTTTCCCTTTCTTTTCTCCTCATGGTCTTAAGTTTCGATGGTGTTGCGCTGCTGCTCGCCCAAATCGCGAACCTGTGGCGTCACGTGGCTTGGCCCCAGGGAAGGCGTGGCCCCTGACCATGGCTGCCGCACAGCAGGGGGCACTGTGGGGGCGCAGCAGCCCTGGGCGCTGCTGGGCGTACTCCAGTCTGGCGGTCCAAGTGCTATGGGCCAGCACCCAGAGTTTTGCAGGTCTTCCTAAAGAACGCATCTGAGATGCAATATTAAAACGAGCCCAACGAGGATAATTTATTATGAAATGGGCTGGCTCTGGAATTGTACAACAGCAAATTCCTATTAAAAAGAACTGTCTTAAATGTGAGAACAACTTGTTTTTAATGACCGACTTGGAAAAAGCCTTCATAGGTGCTGCAGGAATGGAATGTACTCTCTTACAAAAGCTACAGAGCATGTGGGTTTGAAGTGGAAACACAGTGACAGATGTGGCTCTACCTATGTGTCTCTACAAGTGCTAACAGACGAAGATAAGGTCCTTTGAAACGAAAGGAGGAAGCCCAGTCTGTGCTGGCCTGTCGTCCGTCCTCTGTACATCTCACAGGACACAGTGTGCCTGTGGGGTCTTCTGCTCGCACTCTCTGCCTCCCTGGGGACAGCTTAATCTACACATGGAGACTGGTTTCTATTTTACACTGCAATTAGTCACTTCAACTGAAAGAGAATCTCGGTTCATACCAAATCGGCCGTTAGAAGTCGTGCTCCCGCTGGGGCTCGGTGGGCTTCCTAGGACTACTCTCGGGGCCAAGGAGGAAGGTCAGTAAATGAATACCCAGGAGCGCTCGCCCACCCCTCACGTGGACTTCTGACGGTAATGGAGGGTGAGGTCGCCACCACTCTTCCATATGAAGTGCTTCACTGTTCGGAGGTCCATGTTTGGATCTAAAACCTGAACAGCCAAAAATAAGTAATAATAAATGTCAAAGCCTCTACTTCGTAATATCCAAGATCTTTACTGTAAACTCAGGGACTCTCACCAGCTGATCCTGCTCGTCCTCCCCTCGCCCGCCCCTGGTGGCCTGCTCTTGCTGACAGAGCTCCCATGCACGCAGACACGAATCTGGGCAGTGAGAGACAGAGCAGCTTGGGTGGCAAGGCCGGAGATCCCAACTTCAGTCACTCCCCTGAGGAGATGACTCGAGTGCACCTTTATTTAAAACAGTGCCCCCAATGCTCCACCCACCTCTGCTTCAAATCTTAAACCAACACGGCCAACACTGCTCTGTCAATCAAGGTGATCATGTGTCTTTTTCTTGTCAGGAAAAAAAAAAGCCACCAGCACATTCACCCTTTGTGTGTGCATTTCAATATCTATGTCCTTTTCCCGAGAATCTCCCTGGGGTAAATAGGAACTTTAGGGTGGGCTGCAGAGCCCCTCCAGAAAGAGTCTCACCAATAGGCGGGAGAGACCCAGCACTCCTTAGAGCCTCCCTAAAAGCAGAAGTACCCCCAAAGGTAACAGACGTGGGAACCATAACGACACCACATGTAACTTTCTGAGCATCGCCACTGGAAAAAATGGAGCTATGGTCCTCAAGTGCACTTACCTGGTCCTGGCACAAAAGTTCAATTTTCTCCTCTGCCAAAACAGCAATATCCTCTTCTTTTTCCTGTTCTCCTGGTTTCTCATTATTAGAAGAGCTAGTGGTTTGCGACTCATTATCCAAGTTGATGATTTTCTCATAAACGTGTTCCATTACTTTCCGGACCTGGAGCATGTCACTAGCAGAGAGTCTGTCTCTGTAAGAAGCAAGGGCAGATTGTGCCATCAGGAATCACTGGACGTTATCTCTTAAGTATTTTTTGGTGTTCACATTGGATAAAGACAAAACATAGCACGGAAACAAATCAAGAAGTATGTTTAGGTCACTGCTTTAATCCAGTTTTAGAATTGCCAACACATTTCCATTGTGTCCCCCAAAGACACAGATTACATCTAAGTGAGATTAAATACATGTTCTTAAAACTTACATATATGTCAAGAACAGCCTGCTGGGTTTTATTCCCTTAAAGACGATCCTAGAGGATGGGCAAACTAAATGCTCCTGGGAGGGAAGGCAGCCCCCGTGTTTACCAGGCTCCCATTCCCCAGGTGCTCATTTCTCCTGTGGCTCCTGGCCCTACAGCCAAGACCTCCTGCCTGAACTCTAGGCCACAAGTCCAACAGCTGGCTGGGTATTTCCAGAAGGATGTCCCATGGGCACCTCAAACTCTATGTGTCCCCAGATTCATCAATTTCCTCACCCCCAAACCTACTTCTCTTGTATCACTGGCGTCAGTTCAAAATGGCCTACCCAAGTAGCTCGGGCTCAAAGTCTGAAAGCCATCTTGACCTTCAGTCATTAAATCTGGTTGAAGTGCTGTCTAGGACTTGCTTTAAAATAACGTGGGGGTGTGTATGTGTGTGCAGGTGGGTCAGAGGGAGAGGCAGAGGTGAAGGAAAATGCTTAGGCATGTGCTGATGACCCTGGAGCTGTTTGAGGGGATAACAAGGGTTCATGCCCCTGATGTCTTGTTTGTATATGTCTGGAAATGCCCCTACCAGATTTTACTTGCTCAGATACACGTCCACAAGACCTCAAATTTCCTTTCCCAGTTCTAGAGTCTCTGCTGCAGCTACACCAGTCCTTGCTAATTTTCAGGATCCTGTGTATGCTCCTACTTCCACATCCTCAAACTATTTCCTGGACGGGGAATACGTCTCTTTTGAAATTCTATCCATTTCTTACATGTCCAGCTCAAATTCCATGTCTTTCAAGAAGACTTTCTGGAAGCTCCAGCCCACGATTCATTTCTTTCCCCTACTCCCATGACTCCCTAAGTATCCATAAAAGCAATTTTTATACACACATTGTGTCCTAAACTATGCCGTGGCAAGAGAAAAAACCAAGTCTTATACTTTTGAACATCTGTGGCCTACCACAAGAGGTATTTGGTAAACGCTCAACTGTGTAAGCTTTCAGAATCACAAAACCTGCTTTAGATATCCTTTACTATGAAAGCCATTATAAAGAAGAAAAAGGTGCTGGCCATTAATGAGATCAAGGCATCACATAACACTGCATTTACTTACTTTTTTAAGGTTTTTGCTCCCGAAGATGCATGAGGTTGGAGGTAGAAAGGAATTTTGTTGAATTTGGGCATATTTTTCTGAAATATTGAAAGTAAAAAGGAAGGTATGATCATTTTGATCAGCCAATGAATGAAAATGATGTCAACAGAAAAACATGATTTGTAAGTTATTTTACAATTAAAACTGACTTTCTATGAAATGTACAGTAAGTTATCAAATTATCCAAGTCAGCCTTAGTGAAAACGTATCAGGAAAGTTATCATGTTTGGTTTTGTAATAAAAGATATGTGAGACAAATGATATGTCAGTGGCATTATGATGCTGTAGAAATGGCTCTTCTCAAATAACGATTCAAGGTATTAAAGGGAAACAAGCTTTAACTCTTAAAGCTCTCGAAATAAAAATCTCAATTCCACACTTAAACACTGGGGCTGACACCTAAGGGCCCAAACAAAAAGTTCAGTGTCTTGGGAGAAACCCACAACATTCTACTATACACTCTGGGCTGGTGAGACCCACCGTCCAACTGAAAAGGTCACTCAGGTCCTCCCATTTTCTTTCCCTCTGACCTCAGGTCTGAGGTTTTAAGCAAGAGTGGAAACTTCAGCCAACCACCAAGATGACGATCATGAAGCAAACCACATACTTAGATAAAGAATAAAATTAACTGGTCATCTTTTCTCTGGATATTAATCCCCTCCGAGCCTCCATGTCATATCCTGTCTGGATGTCTCCTCTCAGGAATAAGCCACAGGCCTAAAGTCAGCAATGTATCCCAGGTGACTTTCACACTCAAAGGAAGCAGTGGTTTATGGGAAGCTCGGACTTAGAGAAGAACACAGAATATCCATCAGGTGTCACACTGGCTTTAAGTTCTTGGAGGTGTATCTGGGACAGAAAACAAATTTTCTGAAAGTTCTATAGAGATTAAATCTCTTTTCATATGGCTTTAGGAATATATAAAACAGGTCAACAGCACATAAGAGAGTGTAGAAACAGACCCATGTGTATACAGAAATTTAGTATATGATAAAGATAGCATTTCAAATTAGTAGGAAAAGGATAGATCACTCCAAAAAATTGTTTTGGCACAGCGGCTAACCATCTGGAGAAAGTTAGCATCCTACTTCACACAAAACAGAATAAATTCTAATAGGTTACATACCTAGACATACACAATGATCACAGGCGTACCAGAGGAGAAATACATTTTTGCTACTTTGGACAGGAAATAGCAAAGCAAGACATGAAACTCAGAGCCATAGAAGATCAATCTGATTACAAAAAATTCAAACTTTTTGCCTGGCAAAAGACACCAGCCACAAACAAAGTAAAACTTTGATTGAGAGACACATGTAATAGTAGAAGGGTTAATATTTAATAGGACGAAATCCTACAAATCAGTAAGAAACAAATCACCCAACAGAAAAATGAGTACACTCACAGAAGAAATACAAATGGCCAGTATGAAAAGATGCCTAAGCTCACTACATGTGAAAAAACAACACCCCACATTAAAACAATGAGATATTTGCCATCTTTTAGCAAAGACTGAAAAGTAACCAGTGTCGGTGAGTGTGGTAAACAGGCACTCATAGTGTTGGTGAGAGTGTATGCTGCTAGAGCTTTTGTGGGGGGCAATTTGGCAGTTATCTATCAAAATTGAAAACGTGCATACCCTTTGATCCAGCAATTCCACTTCTAGGAATTTATCCTAAAAAGTATACAAAGATACATGTACAAGGATGTTTACTGAAGCATTGCTCGTAATAGAAAACACTGGAAACAACCTTAATGTCCATCAATAGGGGACCAGTTAAATAAATTATGATACATTTATACAAAGACATACTATGTAGTCATTAAAGAGGAATGAATAACCTACATGTACAGACATGATAAGATGTCCAAGATACATTTTTAAGTGAAAAACCAAACCAAACCAAGTTGCAGAATAGTATGTATAACAGATTTTGTGCAAAATAATGAACTGTGTGTGTTTGTGTGTGTGTGTACACACCTCAGTAGTATCTGCTTGTGTATGCACAGAAAAAGGTCCTGAAGGTTATGGCCTGAACTACGACTACTTATCCCCTCTAGGGAGAAGGACAGGAGTGAGTGGAAGAGAGGAATGACTGGGAAAGAGATGGGCATTTCACTGGATTCATTTATTTTCTTTAATGAGCACATACTACGGTTATAACTGAATCCAGCAAGGATATAAACAGTACATAGCTAATTACCAGTACTTCTTCCGCAACCCTGGGACTGCAGGGAAGCTGAGGAGGGTTCCCCTTGGTAGCCTAGTTTTTACTAACGTTAAGACTGTACAGTCTAAAGCTGCTCTTAATCTCCTTCGTGATTTGGACAGAACAAAAGGGCAAAGCAGGAGTGGAGGACACTTACATCCACAGTGATGTCAATTACCCATTGTGGCACTGTCTCATTAAGAAGCATCGACTCAGTCTCACCCCCGGAGTCCCGGCAGAGCAGCCTAAACATAAGCCGTCAGGTAGTCAGTGACACAGCAGCACAAATGACAAAACCCTGTCAACAAACATTAGAGGGAGGGACCCTTGCGTCCATTCAGGACGAGCCCCACTTGACAGCTGAGGCAATGAAGTGCAGCCAGGCAGCATGGCTCACTCGGCTAAGGGGGGCGGCAGGTGCTAACGCTCAGGCCCTCGCATCCTTAAAGCCACGCATATACTAGAGCTGCTTCTCTGAGTCCTCGGGTGACGATAGGAATGCTGGCTGCAGGCAAAATACTCAAGAAACATCCCCTGCCAGGGCTGCAGTGCATGGCACAGGCCTCCACACATCATGGGGATCAGGACTGTTTTTGGTCATCACGCTCTCAGGAAACCACCAGAAAGCAAGAGAATTCTGAGCTTAGGGCAAGAGAATTCTGGCCTGCATTTTTCTTACTTTTGGCCCTACAGAAGACTCTACTGAGTTCTCCCCTGTGCTTCCAGCAAGGCCTGGCTGGCCACTTGAGGTGAAGCCAGTCCAGCTTCCCAGCACGGCCTCATGAAGGATTGCCTCGCTCAAGTCGGGCACCACTGAGCACAACGGTTCTCAGGAGCAGCCCAGCCCATCTTGTACTGACCGCCCAGCCTGAGGGAAGTTACCTTCTCTGATGCTATTCTATGAGCAGGGACTTCTGGGGATTTCCTGACCCCAACAGTCATGTCAGCTAAGTGAGAGAAAGTGACAGCTTCCTGTAGAAACCACCACAGAAGCTGCCTTAAAGCAAAGTATCGACCTAATTTTAACACAAGAGGCTCAGTTCTCAATTAGAACGTGGTCTAATAGCATCAGACACTTAACTATCTCATGGAGGTGGAAAAGCTTCTGAACCCCTTATACCTCTAGAACAAGTTACCACGTTTGAATCAGTACTTCTTAGCAAACGGGATGATTTCTTAGGCAGGTCTCCAGCCCTCCACACTCATACCTGAACAGCGTGCGTCCTCCAGCTTCACCGAAGATCACAGGGGTGTGGGGGGGCACTTGAAAATATCCATTTCCTTTCTGTACTCGGTTCTCCTGCTCCCCATTTACTAGGAAAAGATGCAGATGACATCAGTATCCAACACTAGTGCTAAAAACACAGATTCTAAACATTTTGTTTCTATAAGCTTCAAACATTGCCAAGTTTTTAAAGCTAAAAGTCTGATGAGTCAGCAGGGTCAGATAAATGTGAAAAAAAAAATCGAAGTTAAATTTCTACAAAGAATAAGTAAAGCAACTTGTAATGTACTTTATGGGAAATGACTGTATAATTTTAGAGAATTTTAATAGAAAAGATTAATATTTGAGACTTGAAACAAGGAGAACTCTACTTCAGCCACAGGAAAGTGTAGGACAGCCTGTTTATAAATAGCAATATGCTTTTGTGTGTGTGTGTGTGCATATGTGGAACACCAAGCTCAGAAAAATTTCTTGGGCTAGGAAAAAAATTTATGCTTAATGGCAGAGGTACTGGTGAAAAAAAAAATCCTCAGTGAAGTCAACACCTCTTTTTTTTATTATTCTCTGTAGATTTCATTTCACTCTGCTTTCTCTGTAGTCTTTTGACCAAGTACGGTTGAGCACCACTCCAGTGCCACCTTGTTCCTAAAGACATCCCTGGTGAATCTGGAAGCAACCTCACCCTCTGAGCCTACAGCACTTTCAGATCCTCTCTTGGAGAAACAACCAATCTTCCCTTTGACCTTACCATGTTCCGTCTACTCTGAGGAGCTCTCTGCCCTACCACAATGTCAGTCCCTAAAGGATGCAGTCCATGCCCAATTATCTCTGCCAACCCCTGCCTGCAACTCACAACAGGCGTCCAAACACCTGAGCTGCTCACCGAGTAGAATGTACACGACTCTTGAGAGTCCACTGGTTGTGGTGCTGGTACAGCCGACGACCACACAGGCACAACAAGGAGCCTTCTGTCTGAGAGGTGGGGGGGCAGGGGGGAGGGGGCGTGCTCTGCCTTTACTATGGCAGTTTGATTTTAAGGATGATCTGGGGTTTCCTCTAACTTTTCCTTACTCCCAAAACCAAACCCTGGATGCCAGG